>JAQGBA010000266.1:0-45582 GCA_034698125.1 Prionchulus punctatus | reverse complement strand
TAAAAAAAGCAGCATTTAATGCACATTCTCTACTCGAAATCAGTCTTCCCGCCTAAATCAGCATAATCGAAAATTTAAAAACTACATTAACAACAAAACGAGTAAAAAATAACAAAGTTCTTGCTTGGATGTATAAAAAACTGAGCAGTCTTTCGGCAGTGATGAGAAGGAACAGGGTGTGATTGGGTGCTAGCTACGAGCACAGGGGAGGGAATATAAAAAAGCTGCACGATTACAGTTTAGCAGAGGACATTCTACAGTATACCTACAGCACTTTTACTCAGGAGAAATATCGGACATAGGTAGATGAGCAAAAAAAGCAAAGCAAACAACGGTAAAAAACAAAGAATATGTTCATTCATCACTTGATAATCGTAAAAAATAAAAAACTTATAACATTTAAAAAAAAAACATCGCAATAAATCACTGGGATAGAAGCGCGAAGCACAAATAAAAAAAAGATAACAAATTACGTGTACGTTTTTACTTTATTTTCCATGCTGAAAATAAATGCAAAACTTGTTTTTACTGTGTACAAGCGCGCAAAAGCAAAATTTGAGACGGGAGACGACGCATATTTTGTTTTTTAGCCGCTGAGCAAAGATCGTCTATTGTGCTTTAGTCTACGAATTTTTCTTCGATTACTCGTTTCGGAACCGTAGTCTATACGATTATCTTCGTGCTTGCCGACTGGTTTGCATACTGTAGCTTCGTGCGGATCCTGATGGTAACCATCTGCGCATCTACAGAGCGAAAAAACGGTCGTGATACCGCACTATAGTTGCAATATTCGGTTTGACATTTACAGTAATCTGTAAGCAGGCTCGACGGACTTACTCTGTGCAAAGTCGTCCGCTGTAACCCGGAGGGCATCCGCGACAAGTCACCTGACCATCCTCGTCCAAGAAGCACTCTTTAGCGCCTCTGAAAACAAAAAACGTGCTAAATTCTCTGCTAGCCAAAAAACTTTGAACAATTGGCTCACGGACAAGGGCACGGTTGACAATCGGAATATTCTCCTGTCGTGGCGTCGCCGTAGAAACCTGCTTTGCAAACGCCGCAGTCGGTGCCCTCGGTATTGTGCAAGCATCTCAAGCATCGGCACACGCTGTCGCAACCCTCGGGACTGTGCCCGTGACAATTGCAATCCAAGCAGCCGGTGCCCATATGACCGCCGCCGTGGTCGCCGCCGTCACCTTCGTGACCGTGGTCCGTTGATTCCGTGAAGCCACCTCCGTTTTCGCAGTCGTTGGGCGTACCACGAGAAGCGTCGCCAGTGTAGCCGGGTTTGCACTCGCCGCACTGCGGTCCTTGCGTGTTGTGTTGGCAATTCTGCGCAGAAACTCTCGTTAGCCAATCAACTGAAAACAAAATTCGAGACACTTTTTCGTACTATGCATTCACCGAACTCCGCGTCGCACTGATCCGAGTGACCGTTGCAGAAACAGGGCTCGCAAAGTCCGAGATAGAGACCGCCGCCGGTACGACTGAAGCCCGTTGAACAGTCCTGCAAACAAAAGATGAGTATCGAGAACCACTGGCTAAAAGCTACAGTAAGACTCACTTCGCACGATGTACCCTTGTAGCCGTGCGGGCATCGACATTCTTCTACGGCGTGTGCAACTCCGTGCGACGAATACTCGGAAGTCGCGTGATCAATTGAGATTTCGGTAAGCCTTAAAAATTGCTCGAAAGTGTGCTACCGAAACAAGATTTCTGTCGATCGAATGATTTATACGAGAATGATCTCATGTTTTCCTTCCACGTGACTTTGATTAGCATGGCGTTTAAGTCCGCCAATGTCATTAGCAAATGTTCTCTGGTCGATGGACGGGAATCGTCCCTCGTCCACGCATTCTAAAAGTGACAGTATCGTACAAAATATGTACTGTTACTAGTCGAAAGACCGACGGACTCACTTCGTATAACGGCACGATAACAGTAACTTCTTGATCAGAATATGTCGGCTGTCTGTACGAATGTTGCAAGGATATGTCATTTCCCTAGAAAAACAAGAAAATTCCTGGATAATCTCATAGAGCGTCACAAAACGAGTCAAAAATTTTTGAGATAGGGCACTAGCAGTGTACTAGCTTACTCTAATCACTGAGCACGGGCTTTGATCTTCGGCACCGTCGCCGGAATATCGGAAGGTAAATCTCAAATTACCGCCGTATCCAGTGATCTGCAAACAAATTATTTGTATTCAACTTGAAGGTTCGTAGCCGCAAACCGTTTCTAGAAACTTTACTCTGTTGACGAGGAACGATTGTGGCACTTCCAAGTAAAGAGCTCTGCCTTGGGGTGCATCGTGGAATTCGCTGAACACCAATTCCCCATTGCCAGTGGCTGTTGCACTAGCAATGAATGGATTCGTTTGTTCGCTCGTACGAACTTTGACGTTTCTCCAATTTGCGAAATTCGTCACCGTTTCAGTCTACAATGGCATCAGAAAGTATGTTTAACGCGCAAAAATCTGTTTCGTAACATTTATAATTTCTTAATAAAACATTAAATTTTCAGGTTAAAAAATTTAAAACATGCAATTGATCAACTAAAGTGCTGTAATTGTAAATTAGCAAGCTATATTTAGGTGCATAATTTAGTTTTTGCAACGAGGAAATGAAAAAGTCTGAGAGCTATTGCACATGGCGTAATGCACGAACGCTCCCGGTAATGGAATAAAAATCTCATGCTAATAAGATTGACGAATATGATCATGAACTATAGCAGCTTTAGTATTGAAAAAACGGACGTTTATTCAATAAATATTAAATTTACTTGTCGGTTAAACGACGTAGACGAGCATTCCCTCGTCACGCCCGAGCAAAAACAGGATATACATCCTTCAGGATTTCGATCGTTGAACCAGAAGGAATTGGCCTTGCACTGGTCACACCTGTCGCCGGTGGTCTCGGCCTTGCATTGGCATTGACCAGTGCGACGGTCCCTCTCGGTGGACACCGATCCGGCTCGGCTGCATTCCTCGGAGCCGTGGCTAGGCCACGGTTCCGGGGTCCACGGCGCCGGAGTCCAATAAGCCGGAGTCCACGGTTCTTGATCCCTGCCGCTGTCCCGACCTCCGTCTCTGTCGCCGTTGTTGCCGTTGTCGTCGCGGACGCACGTGCCCAAATACAGTCCGCCGCCCGATCGTTCGTAACCCGGGGCGCAATCCTGAAACAAAACGTTTTTTTTCACTTCCTCCTCTCTTACGAGCAGATTGCTTAGCAAGACGGAAGCTGGCGAGCGATTAAAAATGGATGTGAACCTCGCACGACAAGCCTTTATATCCTTCTGGACAGTCGCATTTTTCAACTGCTAGCGCTCTTTCCTGTTGTCCATAGTCGGCGGATGCAACATCGAGAACAACTTCGCCCAAACTAAAAAAAAAGCAAAAGAAACCCGTAAAATAAATATTATGGTGATTATTCATATTATTTAGAGCAAAAAAACTTGTTTAACAACATGTGACTTAGGGTGGTGTACTGTAGGTGTTGTGCGTACTACGTTTACCGGAAGCGACTCCAAATATATCTTTTTATTACACTTTTTACGTCTAGAAATCGTCTCCAACGGTGCTTCGGACGCTCCGCAATGCACATAAATGTATAAAGAGCTAATTTCGCCGGCTATACATAATTAACCGTTTCCGAACAACGCAAGCGTCTTAGCCAGCGCAAAAAAATTGCTCCCCAGTGCGCATTCTGAGCGTGCGAAGTAAAGACGATCAATGAATATGATTTTAATTTACTTCTTCGACTAGGTACACACATTCACACATAGTAGTCGGTCGGCGTTCAGTGTCGTACATGAGCATCCGATTCGAGAGCCCGTCGAGCTTATCGAGTCGAATGATTCGCGTTTCGCCGTCGATTAATCCTCGATTTGCACTCATTTGGTTATAATAAACTACATTTATTTTGTTTTGTACGCGTTAATCGGCGCCGTTTTACGGAACATGGGCGCCGTAGTGTGTTCATCGCAAAAAGCCGTGCAAACGATGCTGACTAACGAAAATTCGTCGCTTACGGTCGGCAACGATACACGACAGCGATTGGCGTCGATCAGCAGCAACTGTAGTTCGATTTTGGGACTGACCATTATCGGTATAGCGAACTTGACCGATTACGAAAAACGACTGATACCCAAAATTTGGCGCGAATGCCTCGAGCAAAATATCTACTATTGCGATCACAGCGTCAATCGACTGATCGGTCGACATCCGGAAGTCGAGGAAATCTTGCAGCGAGCCGACGAAGTCAAGCGAATCGAAAATCACAGCGACGATCGCGGCGGCGACGTGAACATCAAAAGTAATTTTCGCAGCCACGGTCGGCAGAAGAGCTTGCACGAGGATTTGGTGCAGAACGAAGCTCACCGACTGGCCACTTTCTTCAACAAGCTAATCACCGAATTCGACATGGACGACGATAAAATTCAAGCGGCTTGCGAGGACGTCGGTCGCAAGCACGCTATGGCCGTACACCAGCACGGTCTGCAGTCGATCCATTGGACTTCCGCCGCTCAAGCCATGATACACGAGTACAAAAAAACTGTAGCAACTATGGACGAAACTGTAGAGGAAAATGAAATGCATTTATTGGCCTGGACACATTTCGTTACGGCCGTTATTTCTACCATAAAAGAAGCTTTCGATCAAGAAGTATCGCCTGGCCAGTCGCCGTACGAGGACGTTTTCGTTTATCAAGAATATTTTAAAACGTAGCTGTATACAGTTAGCTCGTTGTACATTTGTAGATGCAGTTACAGTCGTCGACTGTCGAAGGTACTAATGCTACAGTCTTGGAAGGATTTCTGACGCTATACTTGCTTTATTATGCTACTATAGTACTTATTCAACTGTAGTTTCTATGCAACTATAGCCATGACGTCGGTTATGCTGTAAGACGATGTTGGATTTGTCGCTGTAAACAGCCATGTCGTGACAGCAAGCGGGGAAATCGAACAAAACCCTTTAGCGATTTGTGTGTGTGTTCTACTAGCTAATTAATGTTTTTGCTCGTATGTTGTCAACATAATGCATGTTGAGTTCCCATTAAGCGAAGATGAAAAAAAAAGCTTTTAACTGAAAAAAAATTTTTCTCTCATACGTAATTAATGGTACAATTAAATAGATGATTATAAGAAAATTGATGGAGGAAAGTGATTTTTCTCAAAACAAAAAAATTCCGTAATTTTTATGTTTCAAAATGTATTCTTAAGGCAGAAAATAAAATCGCAATGTTTTTTAAAAATGACTTAAACATTAAAACTTAAACTTAAAATGACTTATACAGAAAGTGATAAAACATTAAAAAAAATGGCGGTCGTACACTTTTTGATTAGTAGATACTGTAACTATAGACATAAATATCTTGTTGTCTAGTTACATTGCAGGTCATAAAATTTGTTTTCAAAACACAAGATCGTATCCATTTTTAACTGAGACATGTTGTTTCAAAGGATATTTATAGTTTTATTCAAACAATTAAAATTATATTCATTTTGTACTCAAGAAGCCTTAATTATGAAATAAATACTCCCCCTCTTAATCGCATTAAAAAGCATTAGACATGTTATGCTAAGTGTGTTATTGTTTTTATTTCGAGACTGTTAGCCGTGACTGTGAACAGTCTTGAGTTATAAATAATTTGAAACTTATTTTATAATGTTTCATGAGATTTATTAAAATCTTATTAGCCTCATGCTTTTCAATAGTTAGTAAATCGTCATTCTTCTTTAGGAATTCCGAATTTTCATCAATACTAAATGTTTGATGTTTCTATCCATCGTTTAATAAATTTATTATATTCTTATCACAAACATCATTCACTATTTCGTTGCTTACATTGTTGAAAAACCACAACAGACATTTGCCATTCTGCGATAGATTCTCAGAAGTACGTATGTTCAAATACGATTTGAAATTTAGTCAGAAAAAGTAAAATGAATGGGATATTTTTGTTTCGCTTTCGAAACTTGTTGCAAATAATCTAAGAGACAAAAGACACACTAGTTAGTAAGTCGGCTTCGAATTCAAATACTAATTACTTATGTTTCATATTTTACGTATATTTTAACGAGATTTTAGTAATCACAATTTCTCATTGAAAATTGAATGAAGTAAGCTAATATTTTGTTTTCAAAATGCAATCACACCCTCGTTGTAATTCTCAAAAACACCGATATGCCCTGAGGTATTAATCAAAATGTGCTTCAAAGAGATTTTCATGAAACGTCAAATTTGAAATTTGCTTGTTTTCCAGATTGCGCAAACAAGATTTCCTCATAAACATTCAGCGAAAACAAAGATGTTGTGTAAGTTTCCGTTCTTATATTTTTCAGAATGCCTTTCACCGTGATACAGCTTGCATTATGTTTTTACATACGAGGGGTGTTCAATAAGTTTTGAGCCTGACCATATTCCGCTGCAGAACCAGTTATGCAAATTTTTTCCCATGTTACCACATCCTTCAATAGACTTTGTGCAAAAAATCGGCCTTTTCTGTTGTCTTGTTCGCGAGCTATACAGTTTTAACCGAAGTGAGGTCGGAACAAATATGGATTCACTAAAACTTGAGTATCGAGCAGTTATAAAGCTGCGATCGCCGAATGCGGCTTCAGTAAAATCAATCATCCTCCGTATTCACCGGACTTAACCCCCAGTGACTCCTTCCTGTTCTCGAAACTGAAAAAACAGCTGCAGGGCAAGCGATTTGCTACTGATAATGACATGATAACGGCTACAGAACAGTTTTTTGAGGCATTCTGGAATTGTTCTTTTCTGGTGGTATTCGAGCATTACAGGATCGGTTGAATAAGTGCATTACTGTCAGGGTTAGTTATGTGGAAAAGGAGTAATAAAAGTTTTTTCTAATTATTTGTGGAATATGGTCAGGCTCAAAACTTATTGAACACCCCTCGTAATGTTTCAGTGACATATTTTCAAAGAAGCGAGGCTAAAAAAGACGCAGCATGAAAAGGAAAACAAGTCTGTATTCAAATTTTCTAAAAGTTCGATGCTTATGCAAGAACGAGGACAGTAAAAATTATCCTATACAACTTCCATGCGGAGAAATTGAACGAAATCCATTTTTTGCTAAAATAAAGGAACCGTTCAATGCAAGAATGAAACCTAGATTTAAAACGTTTTAAAAAATATATAACATAAAATTAGTCCACTATTAATTTATAATTAATTGATTAATAATCAGTGAGCAAGGAAGTAACTTATTTTGTTTCCTTTTCATTCCAAACAAGTGAACTTCTCCTTGACCGTGTGCCAAATACAAAGTTGCGGAAAGTTTAAAACAAAGATTACAGAGGTTATTGGTCGCTGTAAGATTTTTATATCTATCTGTTAAATATAAAAATGGGCGGCAGTATAAACAATAAAGATGTTGCTTTGATAAGCGTTCAAGTCAAGACTATATCAAATTATTGCTTGTTTGCAGCATATTTATATTTGATGACATATTTTCAACAAAAAAAAGTAAACCGTAGCTTTAAAGTTTCAGGCTGTTCGTAAATGAAATGTTGAAATGGAATAATTATTGGTGTCGTCCTCTTTGTTATTTATAATTAAAAGTTGATTTGTAGAAGGATGACTGCTTACCTGGAACTGGTTTGCCCTTGGCAATGAGTCTGTCGAATTAGGAAAGTTTCTAAACCAGCCAGTGTCATCAGCAAGTGCTCGTGAGTCGCAGGATGACCGTCCTCCCGAGTCCAAGAATTCTTAAATTGTGAAAACCATAAATGCAACAAATGCGAGTTACAAAACAAAAATCGTCACTGGCTGGAATATGAAACTCACTTCAAACATGTCGATTGTAACTTGGTTAGATGTATCTGGCGACAGATTAGCTCGCGACCTGTGAACCAATGTAATCTCGTTTCCTTTCAGAACCACTAAAGGATCGTTGGTCGGCGAACCAAAACCACTGTACTGTACAGTGAATTTCAACTGACCGCCGTAGGCCGTCAACTGAAATGAAAAAAATAATAAATGGGCTAATTTGCACGAAATCGTGCCATATTCATGAACGAACCTTGTTGCCGCACATTTTCGTCGGCATTCGCCAGTACTGCGTTGGACCGTCGTACGTCGAAGCTGTTAACGAATTTTGTACTTGATCATAATCGTATCTTGGCGTTTGAACATTTGTCTCTTGAAAATCCGATACAGTAACACCTTGATCTTCGCCTCGGAATGTCAAACGTTCCTGAAAAAGGGCATAGCCATACAGAAAATTTGTATGCTTTCGATGAAATCAGACAAACTTGTGTTCTATAATAGTCCGAGCTCTGGCAATTTTTCGTAATGCCCATGCAAAAGCATCGAATACATCCGCCCGGATTAAGTCGAGCCAAATTGTAGCAGTTGGCCGAGCACTGGTCGCAATTAGGTCCAGTGACGTATTGCTAAAATTGGAGAGAAAAGTTGCAAGTCAGGGCAGGTTTTTAGTTATTGCAAGTCGTTTTCGGCACTGACTTTGCAAATGCAAGAACCATCAGGTCGTCTGGACTGAGTGCCGAATTCGTTGCAGTTGTCACTCGGTCTGGGCCTGACGTCCGGTTCCCTGGTCGGTTGTGCACCCCCGTGACAATCTCTTACAGTGACGATGGCGTCGGGCACGGCTAAAATTCGTTTCTTGACGTTGATCGCTTCGCACGTGTAAGCGCCCTGGTCTTGAAAGCTGAAAAATAACCAGTGCAGAAATTTGCTCAAAAACTGACTTAACGACGCAAAGAACGCGTACTTGGAATCACGAATCGTCAACACGCCGTAACCGTTGTCGTTAGTTTGCGTGCATCTGGGCTCGGCGCACACAGGTCCCCAGTTGAGGCGCCAATTAATGTGCGGCACTGGTACGCCTACAGCTCTGCAAGTGATAACGATGACTTCGCCCTGACAGACGGATTTCTCACGAACCGGTGGTTCAACGACAGTCGGATCGGCTTAAACGTTCAATAGCTAGTGAGAAAATATGCTTGTTAAACGTTGTAAGTTAACCGTACAGCATCCGAATTCATCCGAACCATCCTGACAATCATTTTGACCATCGCATTGGTAACTCTTAGGAACGCATTGATTTCCCGATTGGCATTGGAATTCGTACGGAAAGCATCGTTGACCGGGTCCTTTGGTTCCTTTAAATGATACGCAAATTGTCGAGTAAAATTGGCTAGCTGATATCCGAACCGATTTTTTGTTTACCGCATTGCCTTTCGTCGCTGTTGTCGCCGCAATCGTCCTCGCTGTCGCACACCCACATCTTCTGAACGCACCTTCGATTGTCGCAGACGAATTCGTTAGGTTCGCACGCTTTCGGAGCTCCTGAAACAAAATTTCGGTCGCGGCTTGCTGATGATCGGGGAGAAAAATGAAACGAAACGACTGCCGATTACCGCAATTCAATTCGTCGGATCTATCGCGACAATCGTATTCGCCGTCGCAAAGACTCGAGCGCTTCACGCATTCGCCACTTCTGCAAGTGGCCTCGTCGTGTGAACATCGACCGACGCTGGATTCGGCTGTGTTAGAAGCTGCAAGCAAGTCGAAAAAAAAACAAATAAAATGCGCTGGCCGAGAGTAGTCAACGTTTTTTGCTCGGAAATCAACGGTTTTTCAACATGCATGGTACTGAAACAACTTCAGACGAGCAAATTTACAAAACTAGCAACCTACAGGTGTCTACAGTGAGATGAGCTCGGATTTCTTTAATCAGTCGACCATCGGTCACTGTGCAAATGTAGTCGCCTCCGTGCTCCGACTGAGTGTTGTATATGGTCAGTCGTCCATCGCGGTCGTTGGCCCCGACCGGCAAAGCTCCATCCGGTCTGCTCCATTTCACCGACAGCCCAGACGAACCAGATGGTCTACAAGTCAGTACAGTTTCTCGACCGGCTAGCACTGTATTTTGCACGTCCGGATAGACGCTGACCGTAAACTGTTGATTGCCGTCGACTAAAATCAGCTAATTGGACAAACAGCACGGAAAAACAACAGTAGACGACACAAAAACGGCCACGCTCTTCGATTTTGCTCGCATAAACAATAATTGTAGACGCGCACGAACAATACAGTACAGTTACGGTTCAAATCTTCCGACACCTGTCATAATTTTGGCAAGTTCTACAAAATGATGAACGACCCGCAAAAACACAACGATCAACTAAGTAAGCGAAAACTTGATAGTTTTTGAACAAAAAACTTGTCGAAACGATCCTTAAAAACTACTTTCGGGTAGACGCCGGACGATTTCAGGGACAAAAAAGCGATTCATAACAAAATTTCGGTAAACTACAGCGTACAGTGCACACAAATGGAAAAACTACAGCTAAAAATCGTGATTCATAAAATGACTCACATCGATAGTCGTCGACGACCAAATCGTCGTCGGACTGAGCGGCTTTACATAGTGCAAAGCTGCAACAAATGACGACGATAATCCTCATTGCGAAATCGGACGCTGAACTATAGTCGGCAGTAAGCGACGGAATAGATACAGTTTTCGGACCGATAACAAGATTGGCAAAACGTTTTACAGGTGTCGACAAGGCAGGAGACGGGAATAGATTATTATTAAAAACTAATCCACATTTTCCAAAAAGAAGTTTGTCGCCCAGCCGATGACGGTGCGCCCGTCACTTACACCAAAACCGTCAATGATATCCGCCGAAATGGTGAAACTTTTTAACCAAACGAAATAAAATCAGAACCAGTTTCGTGCATTATTGTATACCGTACAGTACAATTACTGTTTTGTACAGGCGAATGAGAGAGAGAGACTTATAAAATAATTTTTCAGTAAAACAATTCAACCGAATAAAAATAAACACACGCGCACGCAAGTGGAAGAAGAAATCGCAGCAGCCGAATGGTAAAAATGTCGAAGCGGAAGATTGGAAAATCGCAAGCGAAAGGTTTTTGCTTGTTAACTTCGGTTTTAAAGCTTATTTCGTGCCGCTAAATTAAACTTTCGAAAACGATATTTTTTGTTCTTAGATAACGAACTGCCAATCTGTTTTCTGACGCGGCGCTGCATCGCTGTGTCTGGCGCCAATCGAAATTATATACTAGCTAATGAAAACTTTTGGCTGTAAGATCCTTGTTAAACAAATAGGAAATCGTTAATCTTTTCGAAAAAAAACATGGCTGTAAAAAAGTGTCTACCTAACGCGCAAGCAAAGCCCCCGAGCGTGACCGAATTTTTGTTTTTCCATCGACTAATGATAAAAGTTATTTCTGAAACAAGTACCGCAATTCGCTTCGTCAGATGAATCGCGACAATCGGCGACATCGTCGCAGCGCCGACGCAAATTGATACACTCGCCTGATCTGCAGTGAAATTCATCGGGCGAACAACTTCTTCCCACTGGCGGGCCTGCAAACAAGCAAAAATTTTAACTGGCTAAATGCAATAGCAAGTTGTGAAATCAGCAAATCAGACTAATTGCAAGTTGCGAAATCAGCAAATCAGATTTCTTGACTTGCGATGGAAAATTGCAAGTTGCGCAATTGATTTTACACGATTGTTACAAATCATATTGCTAGACTTGCCATTCAAACTTCAAGTTGCGAAATCGCAAGCCAAAAGTGGCAGCAAGTCGGATTTTCTACAAACTTGCGGTAAATCAGATTTTTTAAAGACTTGCAGCAAATCGGATATTTTACAGGCTTGCAACAATTTGTTAAAGACTTGCAGCAAATTGGATTTCTCGACTTGTAAATATATTCTAAAGACTATTTACAATTATTTTCGTCTGATCTATCTTTGCAATCCGATCGGTCGTCGCATCGCTGAGTGTTGTGAATGCATTCGCCCGAGTTACATTTGAATTCGTTCGATGCGCAAACGTGACTGGACGCTGAAAAGAACTTTGTTTTTTCCACTATTGTGAAATCGAATTTTTATCTGACGATTATGAATGACGAAAAATATTTTTCAATTTTGAAAACTATTAGAGCGACTAACCGCATGTCCTTTCATCTTCGTCCGACCCGTCTCGACAATCTCGTCGTTGATCGCATTTCGAACGTTCGTCGATGCACTCGCCGCTGTTGCAGCGAAATTCGTGACTCCGACATCGCGGCACCGACGCTGCAATGATAAAATAAGACAAATTTTCCGCTTTGTTCCCGTAAAATCACAAACAAAACAAAAATAACGCACTGTCGCAGTCGATTTCGTCCGAAGAATCGCTGCAATCGTAACGTCGGTCGCATTTTCTACTTGATTCGATGCACTGACCGTTGCGACATTGGAATTCGTCCGATCGACAGCTTTCGCCTATGTCATTGGTCTCTAAAATGTAGTAAATCTGAAATACTTGCACGACATCCGACTGGCGCTAACGAACCTCTGCAATCCTGCTCGTCGGATCCATCTCGACAGTCGGGCTGTCGATCGCATTTTCTCGAAATCGGCAAACAGCGACCGTCGTCGATGCAAGCGAACTGATCCCGCGAACAAATCGGGCGAGCTGGAAAATCAAACTTGATAAACTACTATGAATTGTCCGATAGAACATTGAGCGACATGTTAATTTTGTTTGCTCGACAGGGAATCGTGCAGGAATCGTGAAAACACCCTCGTTTTACTTGTTGGACACCCTCGTTCATCGGAGGCGTCTGTGCAATGAGACACGCCGTCGCACCTAGCATTTATGCTTATGCAATCCCTCGTGTCATAGCATTCAAACTCATCTGAGTCGCAGACGTCAGGAGGAGTAGTACTGTCTGGTTCCTCAGTAGTTACTCGGGTAACAGCTACAAAAGTACTGTCGACAGTAACAACGCGTTTATGTCTGCAACTAGCTTGCGCAATACAAAAAAAACGTACATGGACAATTGATTTCGTCGTATCCGTCGGCGCAATCATTTCTTCCGTTGCATCGTGTATTCAGATGCACGCATTTATCATTCGGACACTTGAATTCGTCTCGAGTGCATTGAACATCTGCAAAGCAAGCGTAAAAACTTCACTGTCTATTTTTTAACAATGTTTTTCGACTTTACCTTCTTGGCAATTTTCCTCGTCCGAATTATCGTTGCAATCTCGATTTCGATCGCACTTGCGTCGGCTGTCGATGCATTCACCAGATCGACATTGAAATTCATTCGATAAGCACAAAGTGTTGGTATCTGGGGCTAAAAAGTAAAATAAAAACAAATTTTATGCATAGTCTTGCGAGAGTTCGCGATCAATTGCGTCTTACGACAATTTGCTTCGTCTGAGCCATCGGGACAATCACTGTACTTGTCGCATCGCCTGATGATATCCAAGCAATGACCAGAGGTACAGAGGAACTGGTTGACTTCGCAAGCACGATGACCAGTATGGTTTGAGCAGTCATGCTCGTCGCTGCTGTCCCTGCAATCTGGACGACGATCGCACTTCAAGTGAACATCGATGCATTCGCCACTTCTGCAAGTGAACTGCCTGACAGCGTCGCAAGCGGGGGATAACGCTGCAAAAACAAATTTTAAATCACACTTCATCGCTGACTTGTGCTTGAATTTCAACGAAGTACTCACCGCAATTGGATTCATCCGATCTATCTGAACAATCGTGATAGCTGTCGCATTTTCTACTGGCATCGATACAGCTACCATCGTTGCACTGAAACTCGCCGGCTCTGCAACTCGCCGGCAAATGAGCTAAAAAAACGGCGAAACATTTCGCGGAAAACAAAAATCAAGCGCAGGCCAGCTCCATTTACGGCAATTTTGCTCGTCGCTTCCGTCCGAACAATCGCGACGTCGATTGCATTTCAAATCCGAATCGATGCATTCGCCGGTTCGACATTGAAACTGAGTCGAATAGCATTTGGGCGTTTTATCTTCTGAAAAAACAAAATAAAAATTGTTCAACCAGTCGAAAAAATGTTTTAAGGAAAACATAAGAATGAAGAGGTCAATATCAATCTTCTGATAAAAATCGGCTTGAAATGCAAATGTTATCGTGCAACGACTATAAACGCAGAGAAAGTTCTATGCAAATTTTTATGTCATGCACCCCCAGAGCTGGATAACCCTCGAGCCGGGTCAACTTTTTTGCCTCATTTGACTTGAACTTTGCTTTTCTTACGTCATAACAATACCACACGCGTTACAATAGTTCATCCGCCTCTTTCTATTGAAATCGAATCTTTTGTCCGATGTAGGCCATCTTGGCCAACGCAATAACGATACCTGCCGACGACAACTCGATTTTTGTATTTCCAGTTTCCTATCGCGTACTGTCTAACGTTCATGCGCTTGCGAAAATGCAACGCTGCCCGAAAGACGCTTCGTCGAACAAAAATGGACAGAAATCGACTTCGTCGGCGAATTTGCCCGAAAGACGAGTTTTATTCGAATATCCGGCGCTGGGCTTCTACGAAACTTTGTTTTATTTCGTCGTTAACGCGCTGACCATTGTCTACGCCTGGTACAGGATATACTGCGCCAGCAGGGATTACGAATGGGACGGCGGATGGAGCATGTACGATTATCGAACATTGCCATTTTTGGGCAGACGCCGGAAGGATGTGACCAACTACGAATGGCGGATGTACATACCGTACGCCGCCAAGATGCTGCCCTGGTTGCTGGGACATTCGTGTTTGTTCAACATTTCGGAAAAGTTCGTTTCCAACACGATTTGGAGCTTGGCTATGCTGATTTATTGGCTGGTCGCTTGTTTTTACGTCTACGACGCGACTTTGTTGATCATGACGCTGATCTGCGGAACAGCCGTATATACGATCATGAAATTCACGAAAAACAAATTAGCCATCTGGGCTATCAGTTTGGTCATGCTGTACATGACGATGAACAATCCAAATTCGATTCCGAGACCGATCAATTATTATTCAACCATAGCATTCTTGGCTTACAAGTTGTTGCAGTATATCAGCTTCTCGGTGGAGGAATGCGATTCCCAGCGACCCGAGAACAGGAATTTTCTGAAGGGACTGTACAATATGTTTTGGTACGCATTCTATTTACCGTACTTGAACGGATTAATCGTGCTGTATCGCAACTTTCCCAGTCAAATCGAACAGCGAGCGAGTCGAAATCGCGATTTCAAGAAAACTCTACTGTTCGGCATGCGAATTCTTTTTTGGTACTTATTCATCGAATTCTTCTTGCATTTTTTGTATTTCAACGCCATTATGTCGGATCCCGACTATCTGTACGCGCTACCTTTGGATTCCCTCGTATGCATCGGATACGCGGCCGGAGCCATGTTTCAACTGAAATACGTAATCATATTCGGATTGCCGACGTTCTTCGCCAAGTTTGATAAAATGCAGCCGCTCGATACGCCGACGTGCATCAACCGAATAACGCTGTATTCGAAAATCTGGCGCAACTTCGACCGGGGGCTATACCAATTCTTCAAAGAGTACATCTTCTTGCCGATATGTCGACCAACTTTTAGTTTGCCGAGGAAGATATTCGGCGTTTTCATCAGCTATGGATTCGTACTGCTTTGGCACGGATTTCAGCGACACTACATCATTTGGATTTTGTTGAACATTGCCGAGATCTTCATGGAGACTGTAGCCAAAGTACTGTATACAGTGCCTTCGATTCGTTCGTGGCGAGAATCTCATATATCCGATAGGAATTTCCGTCGGATTTTAGCTTTCGTCCAACTGTGTCCGTTCGCCTTCGGCTTGTACGCGATATTTTACTTCCTATCCGACGCCGAAGTCGGATACGTATTCGTGGATCAGATATTCTGGAAGGAGACGGTGACATTGCAATATCCGTTTTTCCTATTGCTTGCCGTTGGATATCCGTTCGCCCATGTGTGCATAGACGTGGATAGATGGTTAAATGAGAGAAAGCGGAAGAAGGTGGACTAAGAGACTCGCGTCTTGCTAAATGCTAAATAGAATATATTGTGGATACGATGTTAATTTACTAAATTGATAGCTAAATAAGTTAGCAAGCAAATTATGAGGCTTCAGCTGTCTGGATATTGTAATAAATCCTATCCCTTTGTAGTGAGAAAAGTTGCGAAACGTAAAAAGTTTAGGTGCCGTTTTTCTGTAATTGGTTGAATGTGGGTCAGGCGAGAACTGTCGACAAACTTTCTCGTCGCAACCCAAGTTCACAAATGTCACTGTCTACATCGCGTTACGAGTAGAAAGTGTTTCGTTGTTAGGTTGCGTTAAAAATGAAATCGAAAAAAGACGAAATCGTAGTAAAAACGGAATCGCACCCGAAACGACAGCCGATTTTCGAATTTCCCGCTTTGCCGAAATGGGAAACTAGGTATTATTTCTTGGTCGTTGCGATACATTGCGCCTACGTATATCCGAAAATCTACACGGGTAGTCGGGATTACAAATGGGATAACGATCAAGCGAGATACATCGACAGCGATTTGCCATTCTTCGGAACTCGTCGCAAGGATATCACGGAATACGAATGGCGCATGTGGACGCCGTACGCTTGGAAGATATTACCATGGCTAGTCGGACACGTAATTTTGTTCAACATCTTAGAGAAGATTTTGAATCCGAAATCGTGGAGCTGTTTCATGCTGGTATTCTGGGTGACAGCGTGCGTTTGGATATACAACTCGATGCTGGTGCTGACGGCTATAGTGTTCGGAACTGTAGTCTTTTGTACGATGCGGGCGACCAAAGACCGTCGGTTGATATGGTTGGTCAGCATGCTGTTGCTGTACTTTATCTTGCGCGACGATATGGAGTACTTGCCGGTGGCGATCAACGTATACATAACGATTGGATTTCTGTCGTACAAAATGTTGCAGTACATCAGCTTCTGCTTGGAAGAATGCGACGGTGGGCGAACGGAAAATCGGCGTTTCTTCGACGGACTGTACAACATGTTCTGGTATGCTTTCTACTTGCCCTACCTCAACAGTTTGGTCGTCATCTATAGAAAATTTCCCGATCAAATCGCGCAGCGACGACGATCGCGGAGTTGGCGAGAAGTCGCGCAATTCGCTGCGCGAATTTCGTTTTGGTTCGCCTTCATCGAGTTCTCGTTGCATTTCTTGTATTTCAACGCCATTTGCACCGATGCCCCATTCATGCGGCGTACGACCGAAGACGAAATGCTAGCCATGGGCTATGCCGCCGGGCTGTTCTTCCATTTGAAGTACGTGGTGGTTTTCGGACTTCCGGCAGTGTTCGCTAAAATCGACAACATGCAACCGCCCAAGGGACCGATTTGCATATCGAGAGTACCGCTGTACGCCAAAATCTGGCGAAATTTCGATCGCGGCTTGTACGAATTCTTCAAAGAGTACATCTTTTTGCCGATATGCCGTCCGACGTTCAGTATACCGAGAAAACTGATCGGCGTACTGATTAGTTACGGATTTGTACTTGTTTGGCACGGCGTCGAACACCAGTACATCGTTTGGATCGTACTCAACATCGTCGAACTGTTCATGGAAATCGCCGCTAAATCGCTGTACACGATTGAAGGCGTTCGTCGATGGCGCGAAGCTCATTTGTCGGATCAGATGTTCAGGCGGATAATCGCCTTGCTCACGTGCTGCCCTTGGGCTTTTGGGGCGTATGCAAATTTTTACTTTCTCACCGATTCCGAAGTAGGCTACGTGTTTGTCGATCGGATATTCTGGGGCGAGACAGTGACTTTCCAATATCCTTTTCCGCTGTTGGTCTTCGGCGCATATCATTTGGTCCACGTGTGCATAGATATCGACAGATGGGTGACGGCGAGGGAAGAGAAAAACATAAAACTTGCATAGAACTTTCACTGGACATATGACTTATTTAACTCATATTTGTTGGGTCATTATAATTTGCATATCAAAATAAACGGCTAGTACCGCAAATGGACATCAACTCGTCCGATCCGTCTCTGCAATCGTACTGTCGATTGCAGAGTAAAGTTCGCGATATGCATCGCATTTCCGATGCGCATTCAAACTCGTCGGGCCTACATCCTTTTTGACCGTCTACAAAAGAGAAAATTCCCCAAAGTTCGCTAATCGTGCTCGGAAACTAACGGGAAAAACTAAAAAAGGGTCGAAATCTAGATGAATCATTTTTCAAGCAGCTACAGTTGAAGATAGCAAATTAAAACTCTTCAACACGTACTAGATCTACAGCATAGACCATTTTTGCACATGGTTCCCGACGGGCACATGGCCGAATTCCAGCAATAGTATACACCGTACCTGTTGGGAGAAACAAGCGAATAGCGCAAAAAAGCAAATCAAAATCTAATCCCGAAAATGCACTAACGATTAGTTTTTCTAACTTACGCACTAATTTCAGGGTTAGAACCATCGTGGCAACGAGTACCTGAGAAAAGTGAAAAATAATACCGAAAAACTGCACTGTCTACTGATTAAACCAGCATTACGGAGGGAAAATTAGCTAAATTCGTGCGCTGTTTAGCGAAAGTTACCTTCGATACATTGTTTTTCGTCCGATGCATCTTCGCAATCGTTCTTGCCGTCGCAGCGACGATGTTGCGATATGCATTCGCCGGATTCGCATTTGAAATCGCCTTTTCTGCAAGGCGCTGAAAAGAATGAATTGAAACAAAAAAACTCGCCGGCCGTAAAGGTTAAGTGAACCAAAAGAAGAATCTAACGAATATACTTTTTCCGGGACATCCGATTTCGTCACTGCAATCCGAACAATCGTACACTCCGTTGCATCGGCCGGAAATCGGTATACAGCTACCGACGTATCTGCATTGGAATTCGTTTCGCTGACACGTAGTCCAGTTGCCTCTGTTTGGCTGTTGAGGCTCGTGAGGATGCTCGTGCGGTGGCTGTCTGTCGTCTGAAAAACAAAAAACGCATCAACAGTTGCAGCGATTCAGTGCTTTTTTCTTGCGAAGTCGAACCTGGCGCTGGTCGACCGTTGCCACTGCACGATTGTTCATCGTCTCGATCCGGGCAGTCTTCTCGACCGTCGCACCACCTGTAGACGTCCAGGCAATGACCACTTCTGCATTCGTAAAATCCGATTTCACAGTTGCCTTGTTTACCGTTGCCACTAGCAACGGGCGCCCGCGGCGTGGTCAGTCGTTCAACCCATTCAGGGGTTATAGGCTGTTCTTTGGGTGGCGAGGACATTCCTAGCAAATCAACAGTCATTTTTTTTCACCCATAGTTGGAACACAAAGTTCACTGCCTCACCATCGGTAAGGACTCGAATGAACGCTGAGCCAGTCAATTTATGTTCGCGTAAATCAACAACCAAAGTGTACTTGCCAGCATCTTTTTCTCTGGCACGCTAGACAATAATAAAAGATAAAAGAAATCGTTAAAGAGAAATTAACTTTAATAGAAGGTAATTTTTATGTTATTCGTGAAACATTTTTTGCATGAAATATTATTCGTGAAACACTGGTTGCTTTTCAAAAAATACCTGAATTGTGAGATCATATCTGTTTGCACTTTCGTCGAACACGACCGACACTCGACTGTCCGGAACCACGACCGCATTTCCAACTGCAATAATTTTCGAATCTTCCTTCATCCATAGTACCTAAAAATGACATCAACATTCAGAGTTGTTTTTTTAGATTTGTTTTCATCTTACAGTTGCATTCCCTAAGTTTTCAATTCGACCGAATAAATGTATCGTTTCACCGAAATTCAGCGTCAAATCTGTAACATTCAAAGCTAAAACGGGCTCCAAGTTGCATCGACCTGAATAAGAAAATCAAAATTAATTGTATAAAAACGCAGACATGATGTTAAGGATGTAAAATACATGGAATAACTCCGTCATAAACTTTACAAAAATCTGTCAAAAATTTGTCGCTGAACATTATATCGAATTTGAAACAATAAAATATTGGATTGCAAACATGCAAAATACATTATAGCATAATGTGTCAACTTTATATGTTCAATTTTATAAAATATTTAAAATTAGCCTGTTATACATTGAAGCACAGTTGTAAAAACTTATCTTGTTCTATTGCAACATGTTGCCGGTGGTTTGAATACACTTGCGGCTTATCTTTTAGAAACATATTATAACGGGCTTTTTTCCAAAAAGAGTAACAAAGTGCATCGTTGTTGACTTATTTTTTGTGCGGTTTATCATTTTTAGGTGTTGCTATATAAAATTAAAAAATTGCCGCAAAGAATTCTACGAGTGACATTTTTGAGCAGTGAATGATTTTAGTGATTTACCCGCAAAATTGTCAACTATAGTTGGAAATACAGTTTACTACAGTTGACTCACCCCATTCTCTAGATTCGTCGCTGTGATCGGGACAGTGAGGTTTTCCGTCGCACCTGCGTCTCGAATCGATGCATGTTCTGTCTTGACACTGGAACTCGTAACTGGCGCAATTCGGCGACGTCGTTTGAAGAGGATGAGGCGTGTCGGCTGAAAAATATACAAAATTTCTGACCGTCTTTGCTACTTAACGAGCATTTTCTACAATCAGTCATCCATTAAATAAGACGATCGCTGCACACCGAAACGATTTAGAAGAAGAAAAAAGGTTTTTTCATATTTACTCGACACTTGACGAAGCGAAAAATTGTCCTTTGTAACTTTGAACCGACCGATGATGCCGCTGTCTAAAGCTTTTTGCAATACGTTTTCGACGGCCGAAGGATCTTCGGCGTCCAACGTGCCGATGTCCATGCTGGCTGTAGACCCTTTACCGTTGGCGCCGTACGGTCTGCAACGAAAAATGGTCGATCAAACGATCGTCCAGTGAACTTTTTTTGTTTTTCAGATGCTGTTCCCTGCTCCCACGCAGCTTTAGTGCCAAACTATGGATTTTAGACAGTGCACTTACTCGAACTTGAGTACCGTAACGTACTGTTCTCCGGGCACATTGGCGTAAAGTTCTTCGAGAGATTTAGCTAAATCGTTCGAGGTAGATTGAAATAGATTCGAATCGGCGTTGCGTAGATCATTGACGAACGGCACATTTTCCAAATGAATGGTAACTCGGTAATAGACTAAAAGTTGAGCAGTGAGAGTTAACGCCGCCGCGGATACCATGATAGTTGAATAAAAAACAAAATTCGTGTCGAATTTATTAAATAGCCGGTAAATCCTTGACAACTATATGAGCATTGGATAATAGTATTCCAACATTGATTCGGCAACTACAGTGCAGTTTGAAATATCATTGCTGGCTAATATTCGACGCTTGTGTATATCAAAAAAAAAAATTCAGCGACAGGAACAAAGAATGAGTGACGAAAAAGTGACAACGATGACGAAGCGAGCGCACTTTTTTTTTCTCGACAAGCGTCGCAAATACGATCGTTTTTGTATTGTTGCAACGACCGACGACGATAGACGACAAGGCAAGACAAGAACGACGAGAGTTTTTGCTTTGCGATGAGCTTTGCAGTTATATAGTCAAAAAGTCCACAAGAGAGCTAACTGTGCAACCAATAACGTGTTCAATAATGTTCACGGGCTCGTATCTTAGTAGGTTTCTGTTCTAAAAACTTTCAGCTCGACTCTCATTCTTGTTCCCCTTCTGTCAGACGTACAACTTCAACTGGTTGTTAGCTGTGTTGAGAGGGAGGGGGGAGTTTGTGTGTGTAGAGGTCGAAGCGAACTATAGACCGTAAGCTAGGAGTGATTTGGGATCAATCAAACAGCAAATAGATCAACCGTACGACATCATGCAGCGCGTAACAAGTTGCAGAACAATCGAACGTCGTTGCAGCACAAGTGGACATCGTGAATCGCAAGCACATGGGATATCAAAAGCATCACAAATGTGAATTAATCAACCAGCGTCGGGAACAATCGAATCGATCGCAACAAGTGTTCATGAAATAAATAATTTGAAACATAAAAAAACAAGAAAATTGTTTTTTTTATGGAATCACTTGTTTGAAAACCTCAAAAATTAAGAAATATATTTTTCGTGAAATTACTTGTTTGAAACATCAAACATCAAGATAATTTATTTTTTTATAAAATCACTTGTAACATGAAAATTGCAGAAATTTTTTGTTTTTTTTTAAATTACTTGCTTGAAACATCTAAAATTTTATTTTTATGCTATGTACAACCGCTAAATGTGTTAAAAGAAATAATTTCTTTGAAACATGAATAAAAGAATATTTTTTTTAGACTATGAACCCTATCGGTTTATTTGAATTTTGAAAATTACGCCGTATCCTTTATTTCAAACGACTTGTGCTCTTCAACGCGCATCGGGCGGCGAAATTTTTGTTTTGAACCACACAGTTCGACGATTGCCCGTATCGACCGACGTTCGCCGAACGAAATGCGACAAATATTTACCGTCACGACGACGAGTCACCCTAGCCGGTTTTCGACCCGAACTTCTGACGAAAAGCACAAAAACCAATTGTCGAATACGTGGCGGCGATTCGCTAATCTAGCATTAAAAGTGTGTTTTTTTACTACAAAAGGCGTACTGTAGACGGATCAGCGAGAAAAAAAACAGGCTTCGCACACGCCCAGACAACTTTTTCATATTCAAAACAAACTAACAGTGTTTATTTTCGACAATGCTTGTAAATTTGATGAAATAAAGCACATTTTTTACGACTGGCTAAAGCATAAAGCCAGCGAAGAACGATCCTATAAAATGAGCAATAGTCGAGGTGGATAAAGGCCTGGCGGATATATAACTTATTCGTCTATCGTCGAAAGTTGCCATTAATGTTATAATAGAGGTCTCGAAAGTTCGAGGAATTTAAGTGTCAACAGTCCACTTGGCGACGAAAAGCCAGCTTGTGCGTCGGTTAAGATTGTTTACGAAAACCGACAAACGCGACCAAATGGCTAAACTTAAAAACCATGTAGAGCAAGTGCAAAAACGAATATCCGATGGCCACTCGACGCGGTCGAATGCCTGTACAAGGTTAAAACAAACAAAAATGCAAAGCAATAAATTGTATGTTTCAACAAATTTATATTATGTGTGCGTTTATAAATTGTTTTCAAATCAACAATCGGTCGGTGCTTACATTTCGAAAATGCAAGCCAATAAAATTTATGTTTCAACGAATTTATATTCAATGTGTGTGTGTGTGTGTGTGTGTGTATAGCATGATTTGTAGCCACCCAAACATTTATGGGCAGTGAACATGTTTCTTACTTATGATGTGATGAACCTGCGAATCAGGTATGTCGTTAGATTCATATTCCTGATCGCCTTCCGCCTTGTATTTGGCCCCGGCGAATATGGAATTCGGATCTTCAGTTACTTCGTCTTTACCATTGAGTTCCTCGTCGTACACGTATTGCAAATCAGCATCGACATAGTCGTTATCAAATTCATATTGAACTTCGTTTGTTTTGTCATGTGGAATGATTAAATTCGTTTCTCCGCCGCCATCTGGTTCTATTTTGGCCGTGATTCGGAACGTTTCCTACGCAGAAAATAATTATTTTTTAGTATTTTCTTTAATGTTTTCAGTTGCTAGCCAGACCTATAGTTCCTTAATGAAATTGAACACGTGCGACGTACTAATCATTTTGGATAGGGCAATTACACCGAAAAAATAACGAGGCGCATTCTGAAATTTGTTTTTTGATGAACTGGCGAGAAAATTATTTCAGACGATTTAAAAATAAAAATTTATTATCCTCGGGTCTCGGAAACATCGGCGTGAGCCATTAACACCGGTTGAACGATTGAAAAAAAACAAGTTCAGAATGACCAACGTGTGAGAAAAGTTTTATAAAGCATACAAAATCTTGGTTTATAGAACATGAAAGTAGGAGCAGCGAAATCACATGCAAACCTGAAGCTGCAAAATGTTTGAAAAACAAAAAATTTGCAAACAAATCGATGAATCTTTGATAATCAGCATTGCAAAGTGAAGAAATCAGTGTCGCAACACTTTTAGCAAACTCAGAGCTGGAAATTATGCAAGTCAACGCTGTTAATGTGCGCGGCAGCTTCTCAATGGAATTACGGATATTAACTATTAGACGATTTACTTTTGAAAAAATGCTGCCAATGAATATATTTATAACCCATATAAACAATGTAAGACACTGAATAACGTCCATTTTGTAATGTTGAAATAATAAATTCGAATTCAATAGTTACATCATTTCAAACTTGGCACAGCGATATAAATCTACGAGCTACAAAACAACAACGAGAATTGCTTGCTTGCGGAGGTCCACTACTATAAAAACGATGGAATAAAAAGTACAGTGAATTCGAAAAAGTCAAGATCGGTATTTGATAAACAACCGAAATACTCGGCTTGCATAATCGAAGATGAAAAGTAGCTAGCTAAAGCACTACGCAAGCGATGAAAATATCTAAGCTTTTCGAAAGTTTCGACTCTTTTTACAAGCTAACAACCGTTCGGTCGACCATCATTGGACGTTTGGGGGCGGTGGGCAGTCGGTTGAGTGGGAAGGCGAGAGTTGCGGCAAAAATGTGCTTTAAAAATGCTTTTTGTGTTTGCGTTACGAGTGGTCGACGATGGACACAGGAAAGAGCAAATTTTTATCCTCGTCCATCGACATTCGGCTAAGAACTATAGACGGGCGAATAAGCGTCCGTTGTGTGTGTACGATGGCCGTGAATTATATATCAACCATGCAAACTAATTGACTGGACACACAAACAAAACGGTAAACAAAGTAGAGTTGTAAACAAAGTTAGCTCGGGTCATTACGGTTGGTCACCAATTGGTTTGATATCAGTTGCAAAACTGGACGGCGTTAGTTCACTTTAGAGCCATAAAATAAATTTGAATTTCGAATTCCCGCTTGCGCGCTGCTTACCTCAATGTCAGCAAAATTTTGTATGGAAACATATTTTGAGCAGGAAAGTGAACAGTTAGTTGCTCAAGCTAACTTGCAAATGTCGGAAGGAGAAAGTGAAATGTCAACTTTTCAGTTATTATTTCACTTCAATAATATTTCTTCAATTAATATTCAATTAACATTAGAATTAATCACCAGCTTGATTGTGCTGAGACAATAAATTGCAGAAAATGTACATGACGTTTTGCATTCATAGCTGGTTTATTTGCAATCAAAAAATATTTGCTGGAAATATTCAAGTAGGTATGTTTACAGAAATGAATTCTTGGTTAAGATATTTTTCTTGCAATTCCTGGTTCTAGTTTAGACAATAAATTTCTTCGAAAGATTAATGCGAAAACACCAAGACCTTCAATTTCACTTAGTTTGTTAAATGAAACTGATGTTGATCTGCGAAAGGCTTTTTACGCGCCTTTTCATGTTGCACAAGAAGTACGAATTCTTTTAATTTCACTGAGTAAAGTTGTGTAATACAAAAAATCTAACTCGTGTGCATTTAAGCGAACGCTAGAGAAACTTTTACAAAAATAATCAAGCAATTTTGTATTAACATTCTGTGTCATACAATCATAAAACTGTTGACAGTGATTATTTTTGTCATTCATTTTTACTCGGAGGAGCAGGGAAAAATTAAAGCTGGCGTTATACCGCAACCTTTTACCCGTTTGTATCAATTTTACCTAATTATTTTTTGTGAATGCGCGATTTAAATATGTATTTTGCAGACTTTTCATTCATTGTTTTCTGAACTTTCTCTTTAATTCTATCATGGAAAATAATGAAAACAAACGGCCCCGTCAATCTGGTGAAGACCCAGCAGCAGAAGAAACAGTCTGTTATACAAGACTTGCAAAAATAACCGGCCAAGTTAGCTGCATTTTTCATATATCTTTGTTCTATAATTGTTCGATTTTCTCTCGCATTTTTAGGAAAAAAAAGTGAAGTATCGAAAATAACATTGGCTGAAGATTTTTTCACAACGCAAAGTGCTGAAAGAAATTTCCCACTTATCGTCGGAAGGTGGAATTTGTGGATTTCGAAAGAAATTTTTGCAAATGTACGGCACAGTTTTTAAAACGATGTTTTTCGGCGATTCCAAAGAACGAAATCAAGAATTCCTCGAATTAATGTCTT
The DNA here is from genome assembly GCA_034698125.1 of Prionchulus punctatus. Classification (NCBI taxonomy): domain Eukaryota; kingdom Metazoa; phylum Nematoda; class Enoplea; order Mononchida; family Mononchidae; genus Prionchulus; species Prionchulus punctatus. Next base: position 19,671 of record JAQGBA010000266.1, on the reverse strand, counting down.
GCATATTTTCGTATCTATTTCAAAAAGATATCAACGATCGTAATGTCGAAATACTTCTCCCGTTGGCTGAGGAATACGACATTGCCAACATTAAAGTTCGCTGCGAATCATTTTTGCTGGAAACGGAATTATCCAATGCCAACTTTGAAGTCCTTTTCGACATCGGTGAAAAATATCAGCTTGAAGATTTGCGAAACAGCTGCATGAAATTTTGAATAATCGCTGTAACTTTGAATTACATCAGTATGACAAAGCACACATTTTAAAAGCCTTGAAACTAGCTGTTGTGCACCATTGCAGAAGCTACGTCTTAAAATGTATTCCAATCGCTGCTGCTTTGATAGAGTCTTATGAAATGGAAGAAGATTTATCTCATGATTTAACCAAAGCGCAGTTGTGCGCCTTGATCATGAAGCCAAATCAAATCGACGCAAAAGCAAGAAATTCAAGCATGTGATCGTTCACGACGATGTCACACGCAGTTATTGCAACTTCTGGAATTCACGCAAGTCGCCTACTTTCTGTGCTAGATGTGGTTTAGATGTTTGTTCAATCTGCTATTACCATGAAAAATATACTTGCTCGCCAGTTCATTTGGAATATTGTTCTTTCAGTGGTACAAAATCGCTCTGTTACTGTACTTGTGGATATTATTTCACTGAAAACTCATTGACGATTTAAATTGCAACTTTTATTCCATGAGTTTATTAATTTTAACAGTTGTTGTGCTATGTATAGAGTTCATTACTTGTGATATTTGTGTGGAAAATATCTGCAAGTATTTAATAATACCCTGAGCTAAATTATGGACAAATGCTATGTTTCTAAGTGGTCCATGAGTCACTCGCTGATCCCAATCATTTAATCACTTCATTACAAAACGCAGAAGGGTTTGCTTTTGGCATATCTCATCCTGTAAGCTTCTTATTTATTAAGAAAACCGACTGTTGCTAAATTAACAGACTGTTGATCAATAGACTTATGTAAAAAGGGTTGGTTTTGGAGAATATCTTGAAATATAAACGTCATTGTTACATGGGGACAAACCAACTTTTCACGTAAATTTGTAGACTTGTACATTGAGCATAAACTAAAAGTACTTTGTTTTCATGTCATTGCTTGGAAGAAAAATTCTTTCATATGTGAATAAGCTTTCATGAATGAGGATGATATATAAAAATTCAAATTGTTTCTGTAATAGATTTTCTGTCTGCTAAAGTTTCACAGGACTGACTGTGCCATGGGTAGCAAGCTGATCCCACTTTATATCTAAACCCGTTGTACAGTTGGCTTCAACAGTCCACCAGTTGTAGATATTTGGGTATATTTTTGTTTCGTAGGTTTCATTCCTTTGCAACGCGTAACAAAGTTTTGTGAATCCTTTAAATCCTTGTTGTATTTCAATATTGTAGTAACGACGCCATTCGAAATATTCAGCGTAAGCAGACCTGTTCATGAATAAATAATTTAGCAAATCAGTCAAATCTTCGGCTGATCTGAAGTCCTTAACGTCGATGTAAGACTTCGGAAATGGTAAAATCGACGAATACGTACCCCCTCCGTATACAATTGGAACCAAATTGCTTTTCAGTGCATCGGAAAATTTTTCACTTATATAATCTCTGCATAAACTATTTTCGAATGACAAATAAAATAAATACTCTTCTCCAAGTTTTTTGTAACAAGCTTCTTCGTTACCAGTGCAAGTCAGCTCACCGCATTTACCATATACATCAATCTTGATAAGGCGGTTCAGTTTTTCAGCGATTAAACTACGATTACTAGATGTGTAACAATTAGAAACCATCCACGCTACTAATTTTGTTTTTTTGGGAAATTTAACGGGTAAGGCGGGATTTTCTGAATACGGAGTTGATTTTTTGACGAGATACCCGTATGGAGATGGATAGTCGGAATCCAGCCTGTACGACATTGTTCGATTGAAATAACCTTTCAACTGTCGCAGAACTTGGTTGTTTGAATGAATCGGGGATTCGATAAAAAATGCTACATGCAGCACATGATTATTTCTTGATGGTGGTAAATCGTTAACTTGAATATCCCGTTCAAAAAATACCACGGCGTCACTTTTGTTCAGCATCACTCGGTCGAGTGTCAACTTGCACCACGATGGTCGAGGACTTTTTGACTGAGAATCTTTCAAATCGAATTCGTTTCCGTAATACTTTGTCCACATTAAAATTGTCACATTTCTAATAACTACACTTACATTCAAGCTATAGTCAAACATTCCTGTAGAAATATCCAACTCGTCTTGCTTCGTGAATATTGCAAAATAACTTTGTTTACCATTCAATGAATAAAATAAAGAACAAATGAAGAAAAACAACAAGAACAGACAAAAATAGCGAATAATCAGTTTCATTTCAAAATGACAATGACGGATTAAAGTTGATAGTTAGCAGAAATTCAGAAGCTGTAAATTCTACTGTCGTGTCAGCAAAAATCAATATTGTTTTCCATTGGGCAGCTGTTCTAATTGTTAGATTTGAATAATTGAAAGTAAATACGGTACAACCTTGCAGAATATTTTAAATTTAAATTTTGTAAATACGAATGACTGCTTGCAATAAACAATGTTAAGTTAATCTATAATTTTTAATAACCGCGTCACAATATTGACTAAATCACTGACAAGTAAAACTTTTCAGGTTCTTATATAGAAAACAAAGAAAATCTGGAATTCAACAAATGCAAAATGTGATGCACATCATTAAAATCGACGCCCATTATTTCCCGTTGGGGTTTGATGTGTACAGTTGAAATCGAAAACCCGGATTGAACATTGGCCCCAAATTAAGCTGTGGCGGAGTTGGGTAATGAAGTCCGCTGTTCATCGTGTTGAATGGGGAATTGCTAAAGAAAACTATTTCCATAAATCAAAAGAATAAGAAGATGCAAAAAACTACAAAAATATAATTTCGTCGAAGAAGCATGGAAGTCCATGGAATTTGCATACCTTGAAAATTTGTTATGTTCTTGCGATTTTCTGCACACATTTCCTTGACTTGGCATTTCAGCGATTCTATATTTATTCGCATCTCTTTCTTGTCGGTCAAAAATTGCATCTTGGTTCAATTTCAAGATTGAAATTTGCCTACATTTCTCCTCGAAAGCCGATTTCAAACTGAAGATTTCCGCGCTACTGTTTTCAGTTTGTTGCGATGTTCTTTTTCTTGTTCTAAAAATTCACAACAGCGGATTTCGAATCCAGTAGCAAGCAGCTTAGCAGCTAAGTGAACAGCTTTTCATAATACCATTTCGTTGTTAGGCAGTTCCAAGGAATTTTTCAATGACAAATCATTGGAATTATTTTTTTCGAATTCGCATCGCATGATTCCATTTGTTGCTGCAATTCATTCTTCTCTTCCGAAACCTTTTCGCGGCAAGACTTCAAATTTTAAATTTGCATATCCCTTTCTTCCAACGCCGATAAGTCAATAATTCCGCTCGACTGTTTTCAATTTGTTGCTGACAATTATTTTCTTGTTTCAAGAACTGGTTCCGCTGAACTTCAAGTGTACTCGCCAGTTGTTTGTTCGCAGTTTTTAACTGGATCAATTCTGAATTTGAATGCTTTAGTGCATTTTTCAAGGTTTCAATATTGTAATTCAGTTTATCAAATTCCTGAATTAGTTTATTGAATTCCTGAACTTTGCGATTAACTGATTCAAATTTTTTCTGCAATCCTTCCTATTCTGTCAGATTTGTTTCATGGCAATATTAAAAGGTTGATATTTGCATATCCTTTTCTTCAAAGACCGGCTTGTTTTTGCTTCCACACAAGTTCGATACTTTTCAGCTTGTTCTATTCTTCTATTTCCTTTAGCAACTCCTGCCGTTAAACGTCAAATTCAGCGACGAGTCTTGCATTCGCGGTATTTGCTTGTTTCAACTCCATATTTAAATGTTCCAAGCAATTTTGCGAACTTAAATGGTTTCAATTTATCTTTTCAAATTTGATTTCGTATTCGGCGACCTTGCATACAAGCACAGGCCCATGTTTCTCTGCATCTCATTGTTCTCTGTCAGATTATTTTCATGTGACAATTTGAATGCTACGATTTGTTTCTCCTTTTCTTCCAATGCCAGTTTCGTTTCGCATTCGAGCAAATTATAAGCAACGATTTCCGCTTTGCAGCTTGCAGCTTGCTGCCGATGTTCTTCGATATCTTTCAACAATTGCTGCCATTCAATGTCGAAATCAGCGGCAAGTCGGTCCGTTCGTGCTTTTTGCTTTTTTCAAGTCCGTATTTGAATGTTCCAGGTAATTTTGCAAAGTTAGGACGACGGCGGCGACTTTTTGTAAAATCTGATTTCTCGCTACAATCGAATCGCTTTCGACGAAATTAATTTCACGTAATCATTCCGAATTTCATTATCCCCTTCTTCTTCACCTTTATCTTCGTTTTCATTTTTCATCGCGCTAAAAATTTAAAAATTTAAAAAACTTAATCGATTTGCAATAAATCGCTGCTGTTTTATCACTCAAAAGGATGACATTATTGTGTATTTGTGGTAGCTTATAAAGTTCGCAACCATACAATCTGTTATAAGCAGAAATTGCGCACTTTTAAATTTATTTTCGAAGTTATGTTACCGACAACAAAACATTAGCGTGAGTTAACGTGAGAGAAAATTTGAATTTTTGTCTGGCGAAAAGTTGTTGACTGTCGCATAGAATATTCAACAGATTGGCTGTTTTTTTCATGTTTCTTGTTCAGCGTTCAACTACAAACATGAATACGTAAATCTGTTCAGTAAGTGTCTGTGCAGCTGAATATGTAAAATATCGCTCAGCAAACGCAAAATACCTAAGCGTCGTTTGCTATAACGGAGGACGAATTGGGTTACCGCAACAAAAATGGTGCTGATGATGCAAATATTGTTTCATTCCAAAACTGCATTTATTCCGCTTGACCTAAACGTATTCTGATTTATTTTCGTTTTAGCTTGCAAAAAAAGTGATTTATACAATAGTCTACCATATTGATGCATGGAAATATGAAATCTGAGACCAATGAAACGAAAATACCATCAATTTTGACAGTAGTGTTTCAGAAATAACTGTAAAGATAGGACCCTATTTCTAGACTCCTAGGTAGCATTGGGATAAGTACTTAAGTAGTAAAGTACTAGTGTACTACTAGTAGTAGTAGTAGTGGTAGTACTTAAGTACTTTACTACTTAAGTACTTATCCCAACGCTACTCCTAGGTTACTGATAATTATAATCCAATAGTACAACATGAGTTCTTGATAGGGTATCAGTTTATTAATAATCCAAATTAATGGTAACTATTTGCAAGATAATCTGTTAAAATTTACAAATCTAAGGACAATCGTGTAACATGGAACAATGGCTCCTATTTATACTATTTTTGGAAACTGTCTAGACGTCTAGGCGCATGACTCATCGTCTGTATGTGCTTACGTACGCATGTATGAATCATAGACTAGGCGGATCACGCATTGTCTAGGAATGTATGAATCATCCTATTGCGCAATAACCAATGTACAAGAATTACCAATCCATATTCATGTTCAATAATTATATACGTTACAATGAAATAATAAGTGTTCACAAAAAGCGTTCATGGTACTATGCTTACATACAAAATGTCCAACTCGTCAGTTCGGAATGTCAACTTAGAAGATTTTATGACGAAAATTCTTGTCTAGATTGACGTTTACATGCTTTTTCTGTCCCTCTATCGACTTAGACTAACTCATTAATGAATGCAATTTAATTTTTCACGCGAATTTACCGAGCAGCACGCGAAATCAAAATGTACAAATAACTTCATTCTAATTAGAAGTATTTCAGCTCTTTGAACTATGGTCCGATAATTGGAACGAAATATTGTCACTTTTCACAGGTTGTCTAACAGATTTCTAGTTCGCTTTAGCTTGTGTTTGATCAAACTAAAGAATTGTGCCAGCACCCTAAATCCTGATAATGAATACCGAAATCATGGTGAAACAATGCGATAATTGGCCCAATAGGAGTTTCATCCCCCTGGCCGATGGTCAATGGAACGGCGTTGGAAGCGTCATTATAGTTTCGTTTTTCATCGCCTCGCCATTTCATCTATTGAGCTTGCTGGTGGCAATTTTGAATCCAAAAGTATTTCTTAGAATATCAGCCATACCAGAAATCGCGCTAATACTAGCGGATTTAGGCGTTTTGGGATTACATCCGTTCAGTGGCTCAGCGGCGCTGGCTAAACAGTGGATATGGGGCAAAGCCGGCTGTCAACTGTACTCGTTCTTTGGATTTTTCTTCGGCGTCTTGCAACTATTGTGCTGCCCATTCGTGATCTACAGTCGTTTTAAAGAATTAAAAACGCCACCGACTGACGCCAACAACAAGCATTTATTGAAACTGTACAGCAGGATTGCTGTACTACTGATTGCTGTTTCTTTGTTTTGGTCGATGTGCCCGGTGTTGGGCTGGGCATCATACAACTTGACCCCAGCAGGAATAACCTGCACGATTGACTGGTCGAGAAACGATACCTCGTTCATAACTTTCGTCGTCAGTTTCGGAATCTTCGCCGCCGTTATACCAACTGCGGTTTCGGCATGGTTCGTTTACAAACTGTTGCTGGCAATGAAAATGGCCAGGAACCCTACAGTTGCTTGGGCGAACAAGAAATGTCCCTCGCTCGTCGTTTTAGGCTGCAGTTTCAGCACGGTTCTGTCGTACGCCGGTTACGGTGGCGTGTGCTTGTTTTGCGTGTTTTACGATCCGAAAGATTTGTCAGTAACAGCTGGGCTAGTGCCGCCTGTGATGGCCAAGATGGCCGGCATTATGAATGCTATTTTCTTCGTGCTCATGAACCCTAAAGTATGCGCTGCGATAAGAAAGCTGTTCGGAATTGTGTACGATTCTCGTTTGTTACAAGTTCATGAAAAAGCAGAGGACGTCGACGCAACTGTGGCGTTAGAGCTCTAAAATGCTGGCTGCTAGCAAATTATGTCGCTGGTCTGCTAACAATCCCATTATTTTTCAGCATCAACCCGTATTCATATTATTTCCTTATTGTAACATCAACTTGACTAGGTCACTTTTTTGTTCTTTGTATTTGTAACCGAATTTGAATAGTTTTATTAGCAATTTACATGTATCAAAAAACAAAAAATCTGAATCCAAAAGCACCTCAATTCTTGGATAAAGCAAAAATACAAATCAATTTCTTCTTCGTAAAACTAAAAACAAAAATAATCTTATTCAAAAAGTTCACAAAAAAAAACAAAACATTTATTTTACAGCTCGAATTCAGATAAATTAAAATTCACAGATGCAACAGATTCAGATTCGTTGCGATCTTGAATACGAACTGCTCGTCGACGATGGTGCGATGGAACTACCGCTTCGGACCCTGGTCAGTGAATAACTTTTGCTCAATGGGCTCGACATCGAGGAAGACGACGAAGTCAGCGAGGGTCTTCGTAAGGAGCTCGACCCTAAGGAGGAAGTCGATGATCCGTAAGAAGACGATGTGGAAGAGGACCTGCTATCTAAAACTCCAAAAAAATACAATAATTTTGTTTTTTAATGAAATACAGTTTTCCTCACCTTTATGCGAATCTGCATTGTTGTTATAGTCGCCCAAGCCCCTGGACGATGAAAACGAGCTAAAACTTCGACTGAAAACAAAAATTGTTACTGGCTAAGATGGGAATGGGACCCGGACAGCTTACTTCAGGGCTCTACTGTAGCCCAAATTCGACGAAGACGATGAAGACGAAGTAGAGCTTCTCGTCGGCGGACGATTAGAATTTAAATCGGGCGGTTCGAATTTCTCCACCGATTTCAAAACGCTGCCCGTTCGAACGATGGGTATATTTCGAGTTTGCACGTTCATTTTCACTTCCTCGTTTTGCCTCGCCGTCACTAGCCGATCTCTTTCCCGCTCTCTGTCCTTCTGCCTTTTGTACGTAGCTATGGGCGTCGGCGGTCGAAGAGCCGACGAATTGTTGCTCGAGTTAACTAGTTTTATGGGCACGATACGCTCCGACCCCGACGAACTGTATTTCGAATGGTAAGCTGACGGCGACGAATCCGTCGCCGACTTGTACGAATCAGACTTGTACGGGTCGGACGATTTCGAACTATAGTTGTCCGACGATCGAGAGCTGTAGACGTCAGACGATCGTCTCGGGTAAGTCGACGACGACGACGACGACGAAGTTGAAGACGACAGCGACGATCTGCCGATCATCGGCGGCTTCTTGGACAGATCGTCTTTGAACGGCGGTCTCGGACTCGGGGACCTAGTCACCAATTGTCGAGGTTTGATCACCGCCGTCTTCTTGGGCACGCCCGACGACATGCTACTGGTGACCAGTGGTCGTCTCGGCGGACTGGGCGATCTCGATTCTATAAAAACCAAACAAATTAAGTCGCTAGCTAACGAAATATCGAGTTCAGATTTCAATACAACTCGTCGAAACATACAACCCTGAAAGATCGCCAAAATCCTAAACGTGCTAACTGCGAAAAAGATAAAGGAAACGCAACTGTCGCCATTATGCAAGAGAAATTGTGAAAATTGTGAAAACATGTCAAAACAGCATTTTCAACTATATTGAACTATACGCCAAATCGTCTTACGATTAATTTTGGCTGTCAAAATCAGCGTAACCTGCAAAAACACATTATTGTCTTTGTCTTGGCTTCTTTTTGTTTTTTGGCATCATTTTGTGTCACTGAACTTTAGTTTATGGGAAACTGATAGGTATTTACTTTTCGCTGGACGTGGCTCTTCCACTGGTTTAGCTTCTTGCTGTGGTTGCTGTGTCTGACGATCTTCAGGTTGCACTACTACAGTCGTCTTGTGATTTGGAGCCGGCGGTGGCAGCTTGGCTTTCACGTCCAGATCTTGATGCAAGTAGACTACTGTAGTTGTTTGATGCTTAGGCACCGGAGCCACAGCCACGATTTCTATAGTTTTCTTTTCTTCCCTTTTATTTGTTTCTTTTGCTGGGACAGCGGCTGGTTTGATGTCGCGAACGATAGCTGTCGGACTCTGCACTTGTTTCAATGGTTTGACTTCTTTCACGTCTTCCTCGGCCGACAATTCATTTACCGTCTGTAAAAACAGCAACATTTATCAAATCAAAAACGAAAAACATCGACTAGCCAGTACGTTTCTGAGTATTTCATTCATGTACTCGTTATTGCAAGCAGACATGAAAGTTCTAACGACCAACTCCAATTCGGCGAGTAAATCGTGATCGTTGGATGGAAACAGAGATTTTTTAAACAGTGGCAATAACCTGCACAATTTCGCCCTGAAACAAATCAAAAGTTGCAACATCTTGTTTCGCTGCAATTATAGTCTCAACGCAACTATACTGTAGGTTCAAGGTCTCTTAACAACTAGTCGCAAGCTAACTATGTAGCAACTATGGACTTCACTGGATCCGTCCTTTGACTTGCAAGATGACACAAAATCATGCTGTTTACCTGATATTTAACACCGGATCTTTCGCAAGTTTTAAAGCGGGTCGGAAGAAGTATTGTTTGAAAAATTGACTAGGTAAGTGATCCAACATTAATTGACAAGCGTCCAAATACAAAGTTCGCTTGTGACAGCTTTTGTGCTGAATGACAGCTATAAAATATCATCTTTGTCATTCGAAGCAAGCAAAATATGCAGTTAGCCAATTCATACAAGTTGTCAAATAGTCGACGATCGATTGAAGATGAGTGGGATTCGTGAGATCTTTCATCCATAGAATCAGTGTAGTTAAAGCTGCTAGTCTGCACGGCAAAGCTCGCTGAAAACACGCAAAGTCGCTTAATTTTGAGCGATATTCGGCGAAAAATCGTTTCGCAAACCGTATTAAAGACTTCTTCTTTAATCATGGGCACATAGCTGGACATGAGCACTTCTTTGGTAACACATTTACTCATGCAAGTCATCGCCAACAAGTATTGTTCGTGACAGCGCCAATTACTACAATTCCTGATTAATCGATTGCAAGCCAGCAGAATTCTCGTCAACTGAGTATGAGAATATGGTATATTCTGAAAACACATCGAGCTTGAAATCAAAATTTATCACTGGACAACTATCGAAAGCTGACATCGTCGAAGTTTCCATTGGAGTCAGCTGATCGTAAATTCACTTGATACAAATGTTCTAATGTTACAGCCAAGTGTGGCGTCAGCGCCGCGATCACCTGCAATCAAACAAGAAATCGTCGATGGCTGCAAGCATTTCGAGCAAAATTATCAAAACAGCCGGTCATACTTCCGGTTCCCCTGAGTATACTAAATCGATGAACGAGTCGATCAAAATCGGCGCCTCGGGTCCCATGAATTTTACTAGTTCGTGAAATCCAGTTGCAACATTTCGGCGAACATCGGTTTCAGAGTCTTGGCATAGTTTTTTGAAATGAGGAAGCAAGCACGATTTGAACTTGTCAGCGCCCGCAAGTTGAGCCAAAATCTAAAAAATGATCGCGCCTTATCGACTACCGGACAAAATATTTGAATTGAAACATCAAAAATACCGGAAAATTAAATGCAGCGTTTTCTCTACAAGTCTGAAAAGTTGTCTGAGGGTCGAACTTCCGCGCAATGTACTCCTACAAAATTACAAAAATCCAACGACAAACGTTTTCGCCCGATTTCGCAGCGGCTAGTGACATATTTTTGTTTCTAAGCCATCGAATCGTACCATTTTATGAAACTCTTCTTCGTTCTCCTCGTCCTCCTCTTCGGCGCCCAATATACACAAGTCTCGGAACTTCTCCATGAACCAATCTTTTTGTTTGAAACTTAAAACTCCTGCGAACGAATTAATAGAAACTTGTCACTTGTTTGTACATCTTTCGACGCTCAAAGAACAAAAAATCCGCTCACTGTTCAGCCCTTGACACAAAGCACCATAATTTTTTGACAGAGCCACCAATGTTTTATGCGATTTACGCTCCAATATTTCGCACACGAATCGCTCGACCAAAGGCACCAATATTTGCGAGCACGTTTCTTGAAAAGCCGCGGAAAACAAAATTGGAACCGCGAAAATCGGAACGGAAAAAAATCATTTTTCGCTAATACCATCGTCGAACAGGCTCAGCAACGAAACCAACGTTTCCAGATTAGCTTCTCGAACAGACTCGTCTTCGTCTTTGCTGAATTCGATTACCAGCGGAAGAGCGACTGATTTCAGTTCTGGCAATCTATTTTTTTGTTGAGAAAAAGATAATACGGGATAAAATTTCTCAGACACTCTAAATTAGGTTTTTTTGCTCGGAAAAGAGATGGCTATGCGACTTTAACGAAACATTTTGCGACACTTACAAAAGGGAATAGGCAACTATGGATAATTGCTGGCAAACCGATGCTCGTATACCCGCGTCATTATCTTGGCACAACGATTGAACCAAAGGCACGATTTGCATTTTAACGCTGAAAGTTGCGAGAGTGATAAATAAATAAAAATAGCTCTAGCAAGTCAAGTTCATAAAATGATGTCGGGCTGTAAACAAATCGGTGACAGCGATGCAGAAAACGTTGACATCCGCATTACAAATCGTTTCGCGATAACGACAATGTATGACAGCGATTACCGATACCACTGGCAACCATTATGGAAATCAATGTAAGCGTTTGCAGAAATCGAATCACAGCGACTATCAAAATCGATGATTGCGAATATGGAAATTGGTGACAGCGATTAGGATAATCGGTGACAGCGATTATGGGAATCGGTGACAGCGACAACGGAAATCGGTGACAGCGATTATCATAATCTGTGACAGCGATTATGGGAATCGGTGACAGCGAATATGGAAATCGGTGACAGCGATTACGGAATCGCTGACAGCGATTATGGAAATCAACGACAGCGACTATCGAAATCGGTAGCAACCATTACAAAATTCAATTACAGCCACTTTATGACGTCATTTTATGACTCTCTATGTATTTACTCGGCTGGATCAAGTTTGTACGCTAGTCTGCCCAACAATTTACTGGCCATCAACCGAGATTGGATACTGTTCAACTGTTGAGCTTTATTTACAGCCAAAGGTAGTATCTAACAAAATCAAATAATCGGTGAAAACCATTGCTATTTCGAACAAAATTTTTCTCGTCCGTTCGTCTTACTGTAGTGTGCACTAGATGCAACGGAAGATGCGTGATTATGTCTAACAAGGTTTCCAGCCACGCTGAACAAGCAACTGCAACAAAAATCACGTCTACGTGTATGGGTTAATTTTATTTGAGGCGCTTTCATGAATACATTCATGAGCTCTTTATAGTCGTCGCACACTTACTAGAATCTTGAGCATCCAAATTTTGTACAATGCCCTGCAAAATTTGCTGGCACAGGCCGGGATCGCTGTGTGAGGCCTGCTCGACGATGTCTTTGTAAGCTTGACTCGCCTCGAAATGTAATTCCAATCCGACCGAGCCGGAAGTTAACGTCTCCTGAAGGATGTCGATGAAAAACATTTTTCAAGCGGCGAACTATTATTTCGTTTGAAAAGTCGACGATGAAACGTGAATATAAAACAAAAAAACGCAGCTGGCGAGCAATTTTTCGCACGAGAAAATGAAATATGTTCGACGTCGCCCGTCGACCCGAGCCAGGGGAGATGGATCATCAAAAATACATAATCTTAATTAACCAATCTTCGAGCTTGTCCAACGATGACAAAATGCTTGTTTAATTGTATGGCGAGCGCATTAGCCGAGCAAATTTGCACAAGGCCCCCGGACGCATGGTCAACTATATTTTTATGAGCTCATGGATGAAGAAGGAGGGAAAGAGATTGGCGAGCATTGGTTAAGTATTGGGAAAATGAATATATCGCAAACAATTGCAGTCTCATTAAAAATAAATCGACCGCCCGAGTGGCGACATTATCGAGCGCACGACAGTTGTGTGACTCATTTGCTCGCTTGCTTTTTCTAGCTAGCGCGCGTGTAATTCGATTCTTATGAAAGATATTGAAATATGTAAACGTTTTACTACTATACATATGCGATTCATAAGAGTGGAAAAGAGAAAGATATCAATCAAATAAACACGAGCGTGAGAAAAGTTGTTGGACGGGCGAAGATTAGTTGCTTGCGAGGGTTGAAATAGGGCGGCCAGCATTGACAAATGCAAGCTATCGCGCGAAATTTGCTTCTCCGGTCGCTTATCGGGCGCTGCGAGGAACCTTCTCGGCCAGCGCGCAAAATTTGTCTCTCGCGTCGCTTAGCGGGCGCTGGCGGTTAACTTTCTCATCATATTTACCTGAATTTCCGGTAAAACTCGCAACAAACAATTTTCCACGCTATTCCGATCGGATAACATCCCGGGCAATGTTCGCAAGACGGAGATTCGCTGTATTTCATTGCCATCGCTGTAAGAAGAATGAAAGCGATGAGGTAACGACGAAATTTTGATCGGTACGATACGTTCCAAGCAAAATTCCCTATCGTCCAGTAATTTTATCGGTACAACACGCTCATCGGGGCCCATCGTAATAATTTTTGTAAAATTCTCTCGACCCAATATATCATCGGGCGATAAATCTCTCGAAAAACGGACGCATTTATAAAATTTATGAAAGACGAAAGGCGACGGGCTGTGAAATTTTACAAGTACCCCCTCTTACGATAATAATAACAATAATGGCACGTTCGCCCGTGCATGAATGAAAAACAGTTTTTCGGTACTGTTCAGTCGTCGACATTGAGCTCTAGCCGAACTGTACGTACAATAGATAGACTTTTATAGTTGCTAAATTTAGTTCGACACGTAAGGCGAGTCTTAGTCTAGCCAATCGTAAAACGTCGACGATTATCGTACGAAAACTTGCTAGCGAAACAAGAAAAGTAGCGAGACAGTGCGCCAAGTCGGTAACAATGAAAAACGACAAAAAAATGACGCCAATCATAAAAGACATCTTTTTTACGCCATTTTCGTCAATGGCCAGCGACTGAAACTTGTTATTTTTCAAATCGAGAGAGCGACGGGGAGATTGGAATCGAAAACATTTTATTAATTTTCTCAATCGGTTTTCGCACTAGATCCAGTTTTTTTGAATTACTGTAAATGCTTACTTGTCCATAAGAAAATCGCACGTGCTGGACGTCATAACTTGACAATTATTATTATTCATCATCAATTATTGAAATAAATTTTTACAATATAAAAACGTCCAGCGCATTCTAAATATAGTTTGGAAATCTTTTATTTATTTGTCATTTCGTAAATCGCGCCGAACTCGAGCTCTCGATATACGCGCACGCTATTCGCGTCGAGACCGCGAGAGTCGAATATCAAAGAGGTAACCCCAGTGCCTAGACAGTTGAGCGATATGGTCGAATATCGTCGACGGCCAGTCACTTTCTTTGCTTGTAATGCGCCGGTACGAGTCTATCGAGGAATCTAACGACGGCGACGACGAGGAAGCTCTTCATTCGTTGATGGCCGACGATTTTTCAATGGTGGCCATCAGCTATCAGCCATCACTTAAATCGAGTGCGCAATTGTTAGACGATTTCAAAAAATCGTCCGACGACGCACAATCGAAGCGTAATTTACTCGAGCAGGTGGCCGTTTCGGAATTCGATTTCGGCGAAAATTTGTCGTCGGAAAAACAAAAATATTCTCCTCCGAATGGTCGGTACCGGTAACGGCGAAAAAAAGCAAACCGGTAAGCAAGCGCGCAGCTAATTAAAATATTTGGCTCGAAAAACTATTCGAAAAACACATTTTCGCAGCGAATTAACAAGTTTTACGGCGAGAAACATTGAAATTGTATTTATGACACAACGAAACCGCGCCAGATGACGATTTGACGATTTCCAGCGCTCGTGACGACACGAATTTAGTTTTCCTCGTCGCGTAACTATCGACTGGCCGCTCGCTAGCTAGCCGCCAACCGAGCCGAGCTGCTGCTTCGTATTGACAGCCGTAAAAGCGCAAAGACTCTATTTCCGATCGTTGTTCTGTCGTTACGCCCCGTCGCTTTTCCGTGATGCCATTATTCGAAATATAAAAAGGGCTTTCCTCTCCAATCCTCAGTGAATATCGCCAACTATAGTTCCACTGGCTATGTGCACATGTTTCGCGTAGGTGTTGTTTTTAGAGTTGCGACAGTCAGAAATCTGGTTACTCATTTCGATAAAATGCGACTTTTTATAAAAAAAAGTAGTCTGTGAATGAAAAACGGTGAATGACGCGAAACTAAAATTTCAAAGATAATTTTCGCAGCTGTCACTGGTTAAATTTAGATAATCGCTTTAGCGATCTGGCTAAGCAATTTTTTAAGGTATTTAGTAGCTAGTTAAGACATTTTGCTCGGAAAGTGAGCTTTATTGCTTGGAATGTTGAATTTTCTCCTTGGAAAGCTTTTTGTACTGCAACGAGCGCTTCAATCAAATTTCGTTGACTTACAAGTCACTCGAAGTCACTTTTTGTTTTTTTCTTGTTTTTTGAAGAACAAATTTAGATTTTCTTTGACGCCAATTGACCCCACATATCACTCGATGAAAAATTGTTGAAACGAGGAAGAAGAACGAAAAATTTTCCGCATTTTTTAACTGGTTAATCAGTCAAAAGCGTAATTTCTAGCAAGCAAAATTCAATCGGAAAACCATTCGTTATTATTCCAAACAACGCATTTAATCATGAATCACACAGTTTGAAATGCTTCTCGCAGATAAAGAAACTTGAAACGCCGACGGAAAGTTTGTTTTTTTTAACAACAAAAACGACCGAAAGAGAGAACGAGAGATTCATTTCGCATAAACATTGATTCAAAATTTTGTTGCGTGTTTATTGCCCGAGAGAATGAACAACCGAGCAAATTTCTTGCTAGCTAACGAAAGTTTCATACGAGCTGAAGAGATTTTCAAAAAATTGTTACTCTCAGAACAAATATTTGGCGGACAATAGTTGCTAGAGAATATCTAAAAAGCAAACTAAATCGACGCATAGCAAACAAGAAAATTGTTGCGATTTGCGTCGAGTCGAACAAAAACACGTTTCGTAGACAGTCATCGGCTATAGTAAGCTTACAAGCCGAACTGTAAATACAGTACAGACGCTGAAACACGGTAAATAGCACGTACCGTAATACAGTGACGATCCGCTCGTAACAGTACAGCGAGGGAGGATTTTCGACAAAATCCGCTTGGCTGCTGTAATCGTCGCTGTCGTCGGCGATGTTCTCTTGATTTGCTAAATCGCTGTCGTCGTCCGTAGTTATCGGTATGGTAGTCATTGTTGTAACGGAAATCGGAAATGTAGACGGATAATTCGTACAGCCGCTGATCGTTGTAGCTCCGATGGCTCGTCGGACTGTCGAGCGACGATCGACTAATTTAATAGAACGATATATTTTTGTTGACTTTTTAATTCGATTATCCGATTTGCTCGTAAATCGGCTGGCCGGACACGTAAAGCGTCGTCGGTGCGCTTTTCGAGCTAAGTCGTCGATGAGAGAGGAATAAAATTCGTTGGATCGAAATGAGAAAGTCCTTTGGGAAAATTTGCTCTACGAAAGGTGAGCACCACCAACACAGCAGCGGCGGCGAAGTGGTCGAACAAACGAAGTCGAATAGCTGAAAAGCGTTTTCACGAGCGGCGCAACGAGCGAAAACACGTAGCAAATCGGAGAAGTTGAGTTTTTGGAGGGTCGTCTCTAAACTAGACCCCGGATGATGGAATTTTCGGCTTTGGTCGACAGCTGGTTAGCGCGCCGCCGTGTGCGCGTCAGCGACCGACTGAGAGCTAGGTAGGCGTACGCAAGCATCGTTTTGGTGTGTAACTTTTAGTTTTTCGCCAACTTTTACAGCCAGACTTCGGAACGAAAACAATAAGTTTCTGCTCGCTTACACGCGAAATTATAATGCACCCATCCCCCCTCGCTGACGGATGCACAGCTTCGAGGTAAGTATTGCGATGCAACAAGCAATCAAATGTAATGGGTAGCTGCTTATGTGAATCATTTTTAAGAGTTGAGCTTTCGATACTCATTCTCAGCTTTACTCGAACTCATTATTTGTTTCTCAAGTATTCTAACGAGCAAATTCGTTACATTTACTAATAAAGCAACATTTCATCAAAAATAACAAGTTAAAAATAGACAATTTAACAAAATTTAACTGAAGTACTGTATTATAAAATGAGTAAGTCAAATAACAACCCGCAACAATTAATACCCCGAGGCTCTAAAGCAACGATTATGTGTTGATGACTACAATCTAAAAAAATAAACAAGCAAATTAACACTCACGGCCTATGGGTAAATGAACCCTAGACGTACTCTTGGTAATACGAGTCACTAGCTCCGAGGCCACTTTTAATTGTTGGATAGTGCAATGGTTTATCTTTGGGACAGATTTCTGGTGTTGGTAATGGAGAATCCGAGTAAATGTCTGACTGATAAATGGAGTGGAAAAACTTTCGTGAGCATTCGATTAACTTGAACTCTTTGTCGAGACATATCCTAACATCGGAGAAGTACCACTTCTGATCAATCTGAAACAATCGAGCTCTTTAGCTAGCTAGCTAGATCGCTCGCTAGATCGAGACAAAGTTACTTTGCTGAAAAGGCAATGAACTAAAAACGGCTTATTCAGTAAATTCTGCAAGTTAGTTTCAAAGTCGGACAGAGTATAAGTCGCTGTATCTGATGGAACGATATTCCCAGATGTCAGCGCTCTAAAATAAAAATAAACAAGGTTATGTCGTAAAAGTTGATTTAAAAATGGCGTGTCCACTTCAAAATATCGAAATTTGTATTGAACAATAAGCCTGCTTGGAAGTAATTCATTTCGCTGTCCAGCGTTTTTAATTGAACTGCGCATGAACCGTGCTTGGTCCATTCGTGTTTCCTAAAAAAAGTCATAGGTCAGTGAATGATTTGCTGGTATGGAACAGTAAAACTAGGTCACACCACAGTGATGCAACTGATGCATCAGAAATCAAATTTGGCCAGCGAAGTTCGAGCACTTTAATAATAGCCTGCAAAAAAGCGAAATCTTTTGAGATATCAAATAAAAGAAATCGGCTGACTTACGTCAAGATTTGAAACGTTGAAGTGTCGTTGCTGCCCTGGACAAAAATATGGTCCTTGCTCACCATCGAAAAGGCTCGGCCTAAGAATAACAGGAGGAACTATAGATTGTTCACAAATTGTTAATTGATAAGTCGTTTACCACAAGCCGTGAATGGTCCACGAGCTAACACCTTGGGGAACAGTGCAAGAACCATTCTAAAAATTACATGAGCTATAGCCCTAGGGGTACGTAATTAGTTAGCCAGTGAATAAATATCAACTTTACATGAGCTTCATTAGCCACTAGACAGGTGGATTCCGGCCATATTTGAGCGAACATTAAATAATCCCAGGAATAGTTTTTCGATTCAGTAACAACGAAGGAGCACGATAGTATAAGAATAATAGATTTCGATAACATTCTCAAAAAACGATTGGAAAAGTTTACATTTTACGAAGGTTTTCATGAAAGAAATACAATTTGCCCACTTACATTTAAATGAGGTATGAAATTTTGCTTCCAAAGAATAAATAACGTGCATAAAAAGGTTTCTAGCAGGCAATGAAACTTCAAAAGCAAATTTGCCGTCTTTGCATTTTCTTTTGTTTTGTATTTTGGCTTGTGATTTTATGAAAATGATCCGTCTGCTAGAGTAATATCAAAATGAAATGAGCGTTTGTGAACCTATGAATCTCAATGAATTTTTCGACTAGCTGCAAGTACTTTCGTTGTATACTTTCTTACTTAGATTTCGCCCAGGTTAATTGGTTGTTATAATCGAAAATCAGCTATTTTTTTAGAATTTCAGTAAAAATCGGTTGATCTGTTAATTCAATTTAATAGCAACGTGCCAACCCGAAGCTTTCCAATCGACATTTTATCATGATCAACGAAAAACCAGTGGCGGTAAATCCATCAGACAGATGCAGACAGATCTAAATAAATTAAGCGTTCCTGCTGAGGAAAATCAAGCCTCGATCGGTAATCGATCGGTAACAACATTGCAATGCCCTATCTTTAAATTTTGCTGCAATGTTGACTAACCATCGAGAAATCGTTCGTCGATCATTTCATTCGAACATAAATTCACATCTCGTTGTTGATTTTTGTATCGAATTGACGAAATCATCCCCAAAAACTGATGGCTGTCAATTTCTGATGAGTTCGATATTTTTTTTGTAGCATTTCTATATCAGTAATCTTCAATAGTGTTTTACGATTTAGATTTGATATCCAAATGTCAATCACGAAATAATGTCAATGTGAAATATCGCAATGAAATATTATCATAGAAATATCGCAAATTTCAACCAGTTGAAGTCTGAAGCCAATGGCTGAGGCAAATGTTAGTCTGAATTTTTGAAGCAGAAAACGGCACAAGTCTGAAAGTCTGCACAACAACATTCATTTGACTGGCAACAATTATGTATTGCATTTCAGCCTTCATTTCATGTAATTCACTTGCTTAAACTTTTTAACCATCTTGCAATTCAAAATTGAATTCAAAATTTGATTTTCGGATGTCTATCTCGTTTCAAAATTTAACTACAGTCAACTCGCGTTAATCGGCACGTGAAGGGACCGGAAAATCCGTGCCGATTATCGAGCTGTGCCGATTACCGA
>JAQGBA010000265.1:0-45640 GCA_034698125.1 Prionchulus punctatus | reverse complement strand
AAATCGAAACTGTTTAAATAAAGTGTATAAGGCCATAGTAATACCTTGTAGTTGGCCGGACCACAAGGGAGAGCAAACTTAAAAACCGACCGCTCTTAATGCCAGTCAACTGCGACTCTCATCTTGCAGTTTTACATCCAAAAACAATCTGGAGTTGCTATAAATACTGAAGTTTACACAAAGCACTGCTCGCCCAAATTAGTTGATTTCATTAATAAGCGTCACAAAGGTGATAAAATCGTATTTTGGCCAGATCTAGCTTCCTCCCATTATGCAAAAGTAACCCAAGAATGGTTGGAACGTAAAAAAGTTGAATTTGTGCCTAAATACACAAATCCACCAAATTTTCCAGCAGCTCGACCTATCGAAAATTTTTGGAGAATTCTTTCTCAGTTAGTGTACAAAAATGGTTGGGAAGCAACAACAGCTGATCAGCTCAAAAAAAGAATTATTGCTTGTGCTAAAAAAATTGATGTGAAACTTGTCCAACGTATGATGGAAGGTGTCAAAGGTAAGCTCCGCAAAATTGAGGAAAACGGACCATTTAAATGTTTATTATTTATTATTAAATCAATTATTTAAATATTATTTTTGTTAATGTATTGACTGTTCTTTAAAATAAAAATAAAAACATGAATTTAAGTAAAATGGTTCTATTGTTATAGAAATTTAAAATTTGTGCAGCTACTTTCTGGACACGCCTTATACTTATCCTTACCTTATCCTTTACCATTACCATTACCGTTACTGTTACTGTTACCCATACCCATACCCATACCCATACCCACATCCTTACCCTCACATTGATTTTGTTCGACCTATTCACTACCCTGCAATTATGCAGTCATAATAATTTGGCTCTGATGACGAAACCAATTCTTTTTTCCTTTTATTTATGTCTTCTGTGAAATTATTGACAATGTGTTTCCTGGACACTTGCAAATATGCTCGTCGCCTCAGATTACGAGTGAACTGTTGATTTTCTCACAAATCGGGGTCAAAATGAATTTTGTTTTATGATCCAAAACCACACAGGTTGCAATAGCACTAATTAGAGCAATTAGAGCAATTAGCAGCAGTGATATAAGCATTTTAGGGCAAATTTTAGGTCGTCTAACGAGGGAAGTACTTGAGGTGCAACTCGAGTTGTGCGAAATGATGTGGTGCAAAAGATAGTACACCTATGGGTGAGCAACTGATGAGCATTATCAATCAAACATTGTTCAGGTGAAGTTTTGATGAATTACCTTGTAATTGTTTGTTTAAATCTATAGTTTACTATAAAGTACTGAATCGCCTAACATTGATTTTTTTGATCTTAACATTGCGTCTATTTCGCTGTAATCTTTGTTCCAAAAAGCACATTGTGAAACTGATTATAGTTCCAAAAGTTAGAATAATAAATGCTATGCCGTTGTCGATTAAGTTCAGTGGTTTGATGGCGGCGTTGTAGACGCCGGCGGTGGGAAGTTCACAGAAATCAGCTTTTTCTTGATATTTATCTGTCCAATAAGAGATGAAACCTTGTTCGACCAGTTCTGATATGCTACAAACAGAACAAATTAGTTGCATTTTGTAAACGAAATGTATGTCAGGTCAGTCATAAATGACAGACGATCCCTTTCCTTGGAAGTACCTACATTTTAGATATGACTGGATTCAACATTGAACGCTTCGTAAATCCGAATCCAAAATATCCAGGAAATACTCGATCAGCCAGCAAGTACGTTTTAGAGACCTGGCAGTATTTTGCTTGCACAGACTTCAAATAAGTCACTTCACCAAGCAAAACCACATTATCTTCTGTCAACATTTTCGCCTCACAGTATGGCTTTTGACCAGAGCAGTAGTCGGGATTAAGTTTCAGAAATTGTCTCAAAATTTCGTATTCAGGCAAAGTGGACGCCTAAACAAAAAACTGATGTAGCTTGCTGTTTACAATGCCGCTGGCCTTTACCATTAAGTATGAGTAAAAAGCTGTATTCGGTACGATACATATTTTGTATTCACCCTTGGCCACTGACTCGACCAGTCCTTGCATGTCATGAAACGGTAGGTAAATTCCAGTTGTAGTAAGTGTCGCAATTAAGCTGCCACTGTAAGTGGCTACCAGCAAAAACATGCAAAATTTAGCTCCAAATAGAAACAGTCTATTAGCCCAATTTGTAACATCGATGTGACCAGCTAAAAACAAAATGCTGCTCATACATAATTTGGGCTCCATAATCATTTTTGATACCTTGCATTGTGACTAGCTTAAATATGCACCAAAAGCATTTATTCAATGTTGACACCGATTTAACTGTTTCCTGATAAACAACAAATTTAGCTAGCCCGAATAGAATGAACACAGCTCCAGTTGCGGCCAATCCAATTGATAACCAAACTGCCCATTGAAATACGTATACGAGTTTAAATGGTGATTCAGGTTTGCGAGGAAATCGAATGAGAATCCCGATAGTTTCGAAATAAAACGGAGATGAAAAGTCGATGACTGTACTTCTGTCATAGGTAATTGTCAAAGAGGCGGCAGTAAAATCTGCTTCCTAGTCAAATTTAATTTTTCTAGAACTACAGTCCTTTCACATGAATGACTGGAAAAATACAGTAAGTAGGTACAGTACCGGATGTACAGGAAGCAGGTACAGTACAGTAAACTTACAGTACCTTGCGACTGACCATTCCAACCAAACCAATCCAAGAACCATTTACTGTTGCACCGTATGATTGATCAGGAGATTTTACAAGCGTAAACCTGCAATAATTTTGTTTTTTCAGCATTGAAAGGAGGCATGTCAAGTAAATGAAGTATTTTTTACCTGCAATTTAATACCATGCTAATGTGATTCAATACTTCAACAACAAGTCCATAATATTCTGTTGCATTGCTTGGAACTGTTGAATAATTGATAAATGGAACTGACTATGAAGACATTTTCCAAGTTAGTACAAATTAAAAACTGGTTCAGTAACTTGTATATTTTTACTGGAGAACTTATTGCAACTGTAAATGTCTTATTGTCATAGACTTTTGGATTGAACACTTCTTCGTATTTTTTCAATTGGTAATAGTTCCACTGAGAGTTGTTCAAAATGTAGTTAGTCAAAGCTGCAAAAGCGATCAGATTTTAGGTATCAAAAGTAACGAAATTGAATTTTAGTTTACTTACTTGATTCCATTTCATTCACAATCAGACATGCTAAAGCAAAAATGTAAGTCAATTTCATAGCACGGCTTTGTTCTTTGAAAGAATTCGTTTTACTAAACGATAATTTATTCAGTACCAACAGTGACTTGAGAGAAATGCAAATTGCAGTTTTTCCTGTGTTGTAATTTAGTATTAATCTGAATTCGTACTTTGACATTCAACATGGAGAAAAATGACAAATATTGTGTTCCTCCATGGTGGAAACAAGCAAAAATGTGTAAGTACAAGGTTTGAACGACATTGTTGTATAATTTATTGGGGTCATGCTCATTACGTTCAAGCAAAATTCAATACGGAAATAAATCATGAAAAACAAAACAAAATGCAGATTCATCGAATTACTTGTTCCAAATGTTTATCAATAAAATCGAACTTTCAAATATGAATTACTCTATAAGACTCATCTTTTTACAAAACGAATTCTTTTGCTTCTTTATGCGAACTTTTCGTATGATTTCTTGTTCGAAAAAACAAGCAATGAGGCTAAAAATGGTTCCAAATGCTAGAATAATAAATGCTATGCCAATGTCGATAAAATTTAACGGTTTAATGGCAGCATTGTAGGCAGCAGTCGATGGAACTATGCAAAAATCGGATTTTTCTTGGTATTTATTTGTCCAATAAGTGACAAAACCTTGTTCAACCAAATCTGGGATTCGACAAAAAAGGTAAATTAAATGCAATCAAAAATTTATTGATGGACAGCTATGTAATTAAATTTTAGATATAACAGGCAAAAGCACTGACTGCTTCGGGAATCCAAATCCAAAATATCCCGGAAAGAATCGATCAGCCAGCAAATAAGAAGGAGAGCTACGGCAGAATTTTGCTTGTACCGACTTCAAATAAGTCACCTCCTCGATAAATGCCACGTTGTCTTCGTTGAATAGTCTTCGTTCACATTCGGGTTTTTGCCAGGATGCATATTCAGGATGTAGTTTGAAAAATTGTCTCATAGCTTCATATTCAGGTAAAGTGGCAGTTTAAATAAAAAAGTCCACTGGATATGGTCCATATCTGTCTTGTTCTTCAAATTTCTAGTACCCTTAAGTATTGATAAAATGCTGTTTTAGGTATGACGCATATTTTATATTCTCCTTTGGCCACTGACTCGACCAGCCCTTTGATGTCTCGGAATGGGAGGTACACTTTGTTTGTACTTAGTGTTGCAATTAAGCTTCCACTGTACGTGGCGACCAACAAAAACATGCAAAATTGAACTCCAAACTGAAACAGTCTATTAGCCCAGTCTATTTTAATTTACCTTTGTTTGTTTGTTACGTGGATATGTCCAGCTGAATAAAAAATTACCTGTTATAGGCATGCTACTTCTCGGGGATTTTTAAAACATTTACCTTGCATGGTAACATACCTAAAAATGCACCAAAAGCAATCGCTCAAAGTTGACACAGAGGCAACAGTTTCTGGATGTACAACAAATTTGGCTAGTCCGTATAAAGTGAACACAGCCCAAGATGATCCCAAAATAATCCCAAGCCAAACAGTCCATTGGAATACGTATAAGAGTTTAAATGGTGTTTCGGGTTTTGGAGCGTAACGAATAAGAATTCCCATTGGTTCGAAATAAAACGGAAACGAGAAGTCGATCGCTGTGCTTCTGTCGTACGTAATTGTCAAAGAAGCAGCAGTAAAATCAACTTTCTAATTAAAAGTGATGTTTGTAAATTAATATTGTCAGGTAACAATGCCGAACAAAGGATTGCAAAAAACAGAGCAAATGTTACGTTTGGGTATTCGGTTGTATTCGGTAAATGAAGGTGGGGCTGGCACAGTGGGATGTCGCTCGCTTGTCACCCTAGCGACCTGGGTTCTGGGAACCCTGGTAGGATCCTTCCTCGATGCTTCAATGTACCTAATAGTAGAATACACTAGTAGAATTGACTTTTGAGGATAAATTTATATGTAGCGAGCTACCAGTATGGTCTGAACGCTCTCTGTGAGCGGAGAGCTTGCACCAGCTATCTCTCTGTCATATCATGTACATTCTGCTTATCCTTAATCGTTTCAGTATGTAATCGATATATGAATATGGTTGGTGAATCCCCTCTTCTTGATCACTGTAGTTTACTCCAACCCTTAGTTGTGACAAACTGTAACTTTGCATATACTGTCGATACACCATTCCAACTAAACCGATCCAAGTACCATTTACCTTTATACCGTACGAGTCATCTGTGTATTTTACATAGACAAGCCTGAAATACCAATTTTGCGTGCTGTCTATAGTTAAAGTGGTCGAAGAATAGATGCGAACAAACTGTAAAAATGTTTTTTTACCGACACTTCAACACCATGCTAATTTGGTCGAGGATTTCAAAGACGATTCCATGATAATTGGTTGCATTGACGACAGTAGCTGAATAATTAACGAATGGTATGGACTAGATATTATATAAAAGGCAAAAAATTGAACAATTTGGTAATTGAGTGCAAAAATGATTTCATTACCGTAGTACTTATTGCAACAATAAAAGTCTTATTGTAAAAGTGTTCTAAATTAAATATTTCATCGTAATGTTTTCCATTTATCCATCTTCCAATGTTACTCGTTAAATCTGCAAAACATACACATTCTTTGCTTTTCAGTAAGAAAAAGTAGTTCACTAATAGATAACTTACTGCATTCAATGAATTCAAGAAATAACATTCAAGAAATAACTGCACTCAAGAAATAACTTACTGCATTCAATGTTATTGACAATTAAACTAATTATGAAGAAAAAGAACAAAAAAACAAATTTCATCATTCAGAATCTTCTTTGTTTCGATGTTTGTTCAACAAAAACAGAAATATCGTACAGTTCATAGTAAACGATGGATGCGAAGCAATTGTTGTTTCATTTTAATAAAAAATGCATTGTTTTTTCATCCATAATCCATTACAATATTTGTCATTCATGTAAACAAAGCGTGTGACAAAGCAGGTGAATTAAAACAAGTAAGCATGAAGGAAAGTTAACTATATCATTGATTAAAATGTAAAGAGAGTATGCGATCATAGAGTATGAGGGCAATATTAACTTGAATAAAAAATTGCTTTTTTACTGACTGAAGAAATAATAATCAAGAAAATTTGTTTAAAAATGAAATAAATTACATTGTTCATGAAAAAAAAGCAAAAAAAGCAAATGTTAAATCATATTTTGCTTTCGTAGTGAAGCTTGTTATCCTATGTGGTTGTGTATAAACATGCCAGTGCATTAGCATACCCCGAAAACTAACTAATCCCAGCGACTTTGCTATTTTGTAAAAACTTTGCTATAAACTATTACAAAAATGAGCAAAAAGCGAGCCGTATAATGATACACAACCACACAGAGTAACTCTCCTTATTACTTGGTCTATTTTCCGTTTGCAAATTTGTAAGTGCCAATCGACTACTAAGCGACAATCTTGAAGGTCGCTTTTCAGTTTCTAAAAATTTCTATAAACAGAAGCTCATCAGAATGCTGGGACCTAAAAAGAATGCTACCATTGTCGGCTACACCATAGTCCCCAGGGGGATTGGCGTCAAATATGCCTTCATCATGTAGTGAGGCTAGATAGAAAAAGAAATGGGTATTCCTAACATAGGACTATAATCTATAATCTAGTGAGGAGTTATCTACTGATAAGATATCAAGTCATTAAGTCTTTTAGCTAACTCGCAAACCGTTAACTAATCTCAAAAATAATCTAAAATTACTTCTGTGTACAATGATATTGTTTTCATCTTACCCTTTGTCAATAAACACAGATAAAAAAATTATAACATGTTTTGAACAACTACAGTATTTTGAGACTGGAGTGGAAAGAATTTCAAAACGAATCTAAATAAAATGCTTGTGTCCCTATGCTACTCGCCGTCATCATTGCTGTCGCTAGCTGCTCGTTGATATGGACGAAAAACAACTGTCCTTACCTCGTGGCCCTCGACCAATTCCATTTTTGGAAATTTACTTCAACTGGATGCGAAGGATCCAAGAGATACCCTCGTAGTGTGGAAGAAAAAATATGGGTCGGTCTTTACAGTATGGTTGGGATTGGATTCGTACATATTCGTTGCCATATACAAGATGATAAGAGATTTTTGTGACACATGGAAATCTGTTCAGAGATCGTTATTTTAAAAGCAACTGGTGAATATGGAAATGATTTGCCTTACACAGTCTTCGCATGTTTGGCGAAGGCCGAATGGTAATGGAACGAAAAATCAAAATAGAAACTGAGAAAATGTTAAATGCGATTCGTGAAAAAATCAACTATTCACAAACTGCAGCTCTGAGCATTCATTACGAAATTAAACTGAATGTTGCGTCGGAAATGTAGTTTCGTCGCTTGTGCTCGGTCAAGCCTACCCTCAGGAAGGAGTCAATTCACCGATTATAAAATTAAACGCGTATGGGAAAATACCGCTCACCATTTCAATCCGTTGAAAGCCATGTAGATTGATTTGTATCGATGGCTACGATTCGTTCCGCTGTTCAATCATTTCGGCTGTGACGACGTTGAACAACAGCGAGAGAAAATCGTTGAAATTTCGGCGAAAGAAATAAATGAAGGGAAAAAAGGACTAGATTTATCATCGGAGCCGCATGATTTTCTGACTGCATACTGTACATGCAAGGTAACATACAGTAAGGTTATGCCAGTAAGCCATATCTTATCATGTCTCGCCAGGTTCCATCAGAAAAGGTCAGGTCAGTTCAGGCCAAGTCTGGTCTGATCGCCAAGGCTGGTCAGAGCGCCAGACCAAGACAGCTCAGGTCAGGCAAAATGAATTAGCTGGTTTTGCTTCAACGTGCGTTTACGAATATGTCGCTGGGTTTCTTTTAGAAATGATGAAACGTCAAAATGCAAATGATTGCGATGGTTTCACCAGTTGGCAGCTCATTTGCGTTCTCGTAGATATAATTATCACCGGAATTGGAACCATGACAAAGACCTTGCTTCGGGTTATTTTTCTCACGGCCAATTATCCAGAAAGTTGACGAGAAAATTGATCAAGCTATCGCCGATAAATGTTTGCCGTCGCTGAGCGATAAAGTTCGAATGCCGTGCGTTAATGTTGTTATAGCTGAAGTTCAACGATTCGCTAATATATTCTCATTTAATTTTGAGTCGAAGAGACAGTCACCATTTGCGCTTACACGTTGCCGAAAGGCGCCTCGACCGTACCTTAAATGTCAGCTCATCATTTCGACGAGCAAGTATTCGAGAACCCTCGCGAATTTAAACCGGATTTTGAAAATGGTGAATTGAATTTGAAAATGTGCTAACAAGTTATTCCGTTTTCAGTCGGAAAAAGAAGTTGCTTGGGCGAAAGTTTAGCTCAAACGGAATTGTTTCTGATTTTTGCTTCGTTAATGCAAAAATTCGACATTTCCGTTTCGAACGATAGTCCACATCCGACAGTGTCGCAACGTCAAGGAGTTACACTGGCACCCCGTCAACAATTGTACAATATTCGATTGCGGAACGACGAAAGATAATATTTTATTACTTTTGTTCTGTTACCATTTAGAGACTGGTTAATTAGCAGAACACTCGCAGAATATGCAAGAATATCATACTGAATATGCTGTGTCGCTATTAAAATCAAGTTAAAAACAACAACAACACGAATAAAAATTACTTTTTCTGTTCATGAATGTTGTTGAACTCTTTCGTTGAAAACGCTGTCACTTGTGTGCTAAATTTATTCAATAGTAAATTGTTGATAATCATCTCGACAATAAATCCAAACATGCTGATCCCGATACCACCGAGCAGTACGATGAAAGTCGCCATCATTTCAGGTAGACTTAACTGTACAGCGCCTGTATAAATTGTGTCGCTTTGGTCATCCAATTTGCAACTTGAATCGTTCGTGTATCGCAATTTCCAAATTTTTACCAAACCTCGCTCAACAAATTCAGCAGCGCTGAAACGAAACGAAATCCAATTTTATGAGACAAACAAAAACAAATTTCATGTTTCAAAACTTGCAAATTACGCTCTCGATATTTCGCTAGCTAGCGAAAAGTTTTTCCTGAACGCGAATCCAAAGTATCCAGGATAAAATGTCTCCTTGAGTATCACCAAACGTGTTCGACAGTGGTCCCTTTGAACCATTTGCAAGTACAACATTTCATCTATGTACGCCAAATTGGTATCCGAGCCAATCATTTCTTTGCAATTCTCCTCTTCCGAATAGATTTGATTTTTCAACAGGAAATTTTTGATTGAAGCATATTTATCATTCGACTAAACGCACCAAATTGGTACTGGCTAACAAGGAAACAAGCAAAAAACCATACCATGACTACGGCGTAGAATGCGGAAGTTTTATGCAGACAAACTTTGTATCCGTTATTCTCAACGGCGTACAGTAACCCGTCCAAATTTTTGAAAGGTACGCTGTTTTTCGTAAGAGTCAAGTAAGAAATCATGATGCTGACGTAGCTCGTGCTGAGAATGATTATAAAAATTCTGTAAAAGTATTTCGTTATCCGGTTGGACCAACTTGTTCCTTGCAGTATTGTAACTATAAACAAGCGCAAAAACTGCAAACGCAAACAAAAATCGTGCTGTTCTACGTAATGAAACTTTACGTTGACATGCAAGTATGGAAAATACGAGCCAAAAGCTATTCAGCATCATTTTCACACTTCCGTCGTTTGAATTCAAGATGTACTTCTTTTGAAAGAAAATTATGAGCACGTAAACGAAAGTTGCAGCCAAAACGGCTATCCAAACTTCGTTGGAAAATATCAGCAATAATTGCAACAATGAGCTGTTTGCATTTCTTGCAGCAACCAAAATTCCGAGGGGTTCGAAATAAATTTGCGATGAAAACGTGACAACCTGTGACCTTTCGTGATTAATTGTTAACGCTGCAGCGGCGATATCTGCTTCCTAAAAATTTTTCGCAGCTAGCTAAATTTTCAAAAATTGTGCTATGTTCCTTTCACTGTTGCAAGCTCAAAATGATTACCGTAAGAATGATTTGCATTAACGGTGAAATCAGCACAACTAAGACCCCCCTCTGATGCACCATTTTTCATAGTGTAAGCGGTTCAAAATTGTGTTTTCCGCCGTACTTGAAAATCATCCTACAGTAAAAATTTTGAGTTTGCATCAGTGAATGGGCTTTGGCTTTTGATGCAAACATTATTTTGCAGCATTCCAACTAAACCATCGAACGTTCCATTACCAACCATGACTCCATAATTTGAATCCGCTGGCTCGATTACTTGATATCTTAAAAATAAAATTTTTGTATGAAAACGCGCTAATCTTTGATCTGAATTTGTACTTGAGATTCAATCGATTCGAAATAATGTTCAACATTTCGAATAGAATTCCTTCGTAAACAACTGAACCGTTAATGAACGACGTTTTATTCACAAATGGTAAGTACTGTAAAAAGCACAGAAGATGCAAAAAAATTGTAAGTATACGGAAATTTTTTAGTACCTCTATAGTTGCCACAGTCACTGACGTTTCACGAGTTGTATTTGTGAAACTGAATCCATCGACTTTAGCAGCGGTTTTATCTCCGTTTTTGGATGACCAAGGCTTAGAATGTAAGTCTTTTATAATTTCAAAAGGCGATTCTGGGCAAATGTTTGACAACTGCTCCAAGGGAAGGAAGGAATTGTTTTTCAATGGTTTGCAAAATTCCTGTTGAGAATAGAAGATTTTCGACTCCGGAGAAATGATAAGACCTTACCCACCTTATTTTGAAACATTAGCCAGTAAACAATCTTTGCTTTATATGAAGAAAATTCAAGGTGATCACTTGCGCAAGTTTCAAAACAGGAAAAATGATTTTGAACTGGTGAAATCAGTAGATTTCGTCGTTCATCACTGAATAAGATAAAAATGTTGTCTGCTACCAGTTTGCCACAAATTTCTTCACAAATGAAAGACGAAGTTTCATTCTTTCCAAAATCATCTAGCAAAAATAAATCAAGGATATTAAAATGAAAGTGAAAATTTTTAAAAAATATCGGCACCAATACTTTCGGAAAATACAAATGGAAGATAAAAAATTGCTGAATAAAACCAATTTTTAGTCATTTATCATTCAGAGAGAATATCACGAAGTCGACCGATTTCATTCAAATGAAACAAAAAAAATAGAATATTAACTTCACTTTGCTGAATAGGAACGGACTTGTTTTTGCATAAGTGCAGGTGATCGTATGAATATTTCTTAAAACTGAAACAATAAAGAAATGCGTTGATAAAATTTATGAAATTTCCACCGAGAAGCAGCTCCAATCTCTTTGAACTAAAAACTTTGTAACTTTTACATTTTTGTTAATTCAGTTTGCAAGTAAATTTTTGCTGAAAAAGTATTAGCAGGATTTCGTTATTACTTCAGCAGTTATAGACAAAAACCCTAACACTGGCTGTATTCAGATTGAACTTTGTATTTTTCTATCTTGTTGAATTGAATTGAAATTTGATTCGAATTATCGTATGGGCTGGTCTCCTGAAGAGCCAGTGCTCGCTCGAAGGAACGGCCGACCGACCAACGGACTGACCATTTATTTGTCTTCGTGAAATAATTCACATTCATTCTTGCTTGCTATCGAAATGACTCGATTTGAGTTATAAGCAATTATTGTTTAAAATATTCTTTACTACAGAATATACCCGAAAAAGTGCGAAAAGTGACCAAAAATGCCAAAAAATCTCCTATTTGGCAAAAAAGGCGCAAAAATATTGCCGGTTTTAACGAAATCTTGTGATTTGCAAGTTAACAATCGCTTTATGACAAAATGAAAAGTGAAAAAGTCAATTTCTCGAGCTTCGTTCAAAATTTCAAAATTCTGAAAAGTACAAGATTATTTTTTCATTATTACCTTTATTTTAAAAAACAATTTCGAAAATCATAGTTTTCGTTATCACGCTACCGGTACACCCGCTTTAGTGGTTCCTACAGTAAGTTGCAGATTGGCGTGAATAGTAAAGAAAATATGAGAGAAATGTATTTCTGAAATTATATCTTGTTTCCATATGAATTCGAAGCCCCATTTTAAGGAATATGTTTCACCTTTATTGAAGATCGGAGGTTGCAACTGCTCGTTCGTCACTCGCTCTCAGTCATACATTAACTTGTTAACTTGCCAATGATGCAAAATATGCCATAAAACTTGATCGCAAACAATCCAAATTCCGCCAGCGACGTGCCTGGTTGCTGAAATATGAAATCTACATCCAGATAATATTAAAAATTATCTGGATGTGGCTTTGGTCAAGGAAACTCGTATTTGGAATAGTGCTAACAAAATTTTTCAATGTTCCGTAAGTCATCCTGAGAAATATTTTTCCCAGGATACCTCGGTTTTGCGATCAGAAAAAAGTTTACGATTTCATGTGAATCTTAGAAATCGCAAGCATATAGAAACAAGTTGTAACTCCCTTGCGCGTTGTTGTACAAAGATGTGGAAATTGCGTTACAACAAGGAGAAATCAAAATGCGATCCGAATTTTGTCAACTGCGCTGTTTCGGCAATACCAATCAGTTGGGCGTGTCTGCAATAATGTCGGCTTTCATTGTTTTTCTGTATGGCATCGGCATCAGCTTCGTCGGATTTTTAACAAATACCATTGCCACCAACTATCTTCGCCCTGTTATTTTCGTGCACAAATTCAATACCGTAATTGTTTGTTTAATACCGTAAAGAACCCCCAAGTTATTTTATTTCGATAAGGTCTTTCATAAGATAAACCTAGTCTGAGCTAGTAAAGTAGCTAGGTAGCTCATAAAAAATGGCTGGAGGTTTAATTGTATTTTCCAATCAAACTGTCTAACTTTTACACACCTGCTTTTTAAATGAAAGTTTTCCGATTCTGCAAATAGAATATTTCCCTATATAGCCCTTCTCTCCAGTCTTCGAAGTTTTTTTTATTTCTTTATCAAATTTTGTTCAACTGAAGTTCAAACAAGTTTGAAGTGTATTATCAGTGAAAAATGACCAAAAATTTGTTTTATTTTGTCACTTTATTTCTTTCTCGCTTATGGCACGCAGGTATTTTGAACACTTCAACAATCATCAATTCTATTTGAAATATTTTTTAGATAGCGCCTTGACATTGTTTAGGAACGGAAATTCTGTTTTAATTTCTCTCGAAACTTGATAAAAATTCCCGATCAATGGCAATGGTTGAGGGCCGGGAGGTAGCGAACGTTGTTTTTTGGTCCATGACCAAAATAAAATGCAATTGCACTTGCAAAGGCAATAGCAAGTACAGAAAAAATCATTCTTGCAAAGTATCTGACTTGCAATTATTTTGCAATTATTTTGTTATTTGACAGTCTTATAAGGTAATAAAAGGATTTTAGATCGACACACTTTTAACCAACACTTGCGTCAGTAAATGATAAGCAAAAGCAAAAGTTATAAGAGGAAAAGACAATACAAATTTTAATCTTTCCAAAAGAGAGCGATAAACATCGGAGTTTTGTGCAAATAATAGTTCACATTTTATTTACGCAAAAGGATGTATCGGCTGAATGTCTTGCAAGCAAAAACTTGAAAGTGTCCAATGGTTACGGAATTGCAAACTTGAAGCGTTTATTTGTACTTATTTTCCAAGCTGCACAGAAATCAAGACAAACTCAATGACCTAATTTTCACAATGGACTCAAAAGGTTGAGGTCCTAATGTAAATCCATGACGAGCCGACAAAGCAGGCGTCGAACTTCCCTTTGGAGCAATAATATCAAATTTTTGCATCAAACAAACAAAAATTAGAAACAATTCCATGCGCGCCAGGCTTTCACCAAGGCAACTCCTTTTTCCTAGCGAAAATGGAATCACTTGCTCGCACTTTTTCAAGTTCAACTCGCCGTTTTCTAGAAATCTTTCCGGTTTAAATTCGCGAGGATTATGGAAGATGTCATCGTCGAAGTGCACGGCTGAAATTTGAGGAACGATCAAGGAACCTTTCGGAAATATGTAACCACCAATGGTCACTGTCTCTTTAACCCTCCGGGCAAAATTAAACGGCAATATATTGGCGAATCGTTGAACTTCACAAATGACAGCGTTCACGTACGGCATACGGGTTCGGTCGCTCATCGATGGTAATCGATTATCGGTAATCACTCGATCAATTTCTTCGTGAACTTTGTGTTGAACTGTTGAATATTTCATCATGAGGAAAACTGACCAATGCAAAGTTTTCACCGTAGTTCCGATTGCGCCAACAATTATGTCCTCGAGAACGCAGATCAATTGCCAAATTGTGAAACTTGAATTTTGACGTTTTGTCATTTCTAAACATACACAAAAATGTGTCTCACCTAGTTGGCATTCCTTCATTTTCTCCTCCAACCAGATATTCTCTTTGAAGCTGACCATTGAACTAGCCCTTGCCTGTGCACTATCCTTAGCCATTGCCCTAACCCTGGCCCTCATCGTCGTCCTGGCCCTAGCCCTAGTCCTAGTCCTAGCCCTAGCCCTAACCCTAGCCCTAGCCTTAGCCCTAGCCCTAGCCTTAGCCCCCTACCCTTAGCCCTAGCTCTTGCCCTAGACCTAGCACTACCCCTTGCACTTTACCTAGACCAGTGCCTTAACCCTTGTCCTAGCTCTAGCAACTTGCCCTTACAATAATTACCCATACCCTTACCCTTGCCCGTACACTAACATTGTTCGACCCGTTGTTCTACCTTGCAAATAAGCAGTCGTGAAATCATTTGGCTCCGAAGATAAATCCAATTCTCTTTTCCTTTCGTTTATTTCTTCTGTCAAAATATCGACGATCTGATTCCTGGATACTAGAAAATCGTCCCAACCGAAATGATTGAACAACGGCACGAATCGCAACCACGGATACAAAATAAGCGACATGGCTTTCACCGGATTGAACAAGTACGCGTTTCTTTCCCACAGTCGTCTGATTTTATAAATCGGCGAATTGACACCTTCTTGAGGGTAAGGCTGACCGAGAACGAGTGACGAAATTACATTTCCGAGACAACTTTCGATTTCGTATAAAATGCTCATCGGCTCGGCTTGCGAATTGTTAATTTTTTCACAAATCATACTCAACATTTTTTCCATTTCTATTTTGATTTTTTCCTCCATAATCGTTCGACCGAAACCGAAATTTCGCAATGTGTGCAAAGCAAATCGTCGCTGTTCTGTCCAAGACTCGCCGTTATTGCTTAGAATACCAAATCTGAAGAAAGAGAAAACAAAATCTGGCACTAGCTAAGCATTTTCACTTGTTTGTTTTGTTTTCTTACGTTCCGCATGAAAAAGACTCGAACATGAAATTAGGCAGGCGATCGCTGAACAGTTTTCCATGGGTCACAAAAATTTCCTTCATCAAATCGTATCCAGTCACAAATATATACGGATCCGTACCAAGCCAAACCGTATAGACTGGACCATATTTTTTCTTCCATTCTACAATGGTATTTCTTGGATCAATCGTGCCCAGTTGAAGTAAATTTCCAAAAAATGGAATTGGTCGAGGGCCGGCTGGTAATGAATTTTGTTTTTTGATCCACAACCATAAGTAGATTGCAACAGCACTGTTTGCCGCAATTAACAGTAGAGTAATAAGCATTTTAGAGCAAATTTTCGATAGTCAAAAGTATACAATGTTAACCAGTTTTTGTAAAACTCGCTAAAACCCAGTGAACAAACAGATAAGCGTTATCAAATCTTGTTTAGGTGAATTATTTTCAGCTTTATGTTTAAATTTAGATTGATAAGACACTGACTGCAAGTCAACTATAGATTTAATTTACTATACTCAACCTCCTAACACTAATGTTCTTGATCTTAACCTGGCGACCATTCCGCTGGAACCTAAACCTTTGCTCTAAAAAGCAAAGACAGGTCGTGAAACTGAATATACAGTGTGTAACAATAAAAATGACAGTGGTAGGTCTATTTTTGGAATGAATTCAAATTTACGAATTTAAGTTAGACTAAAAACTCACATGTTTACTTATGCTGGAAGCTTCTAGAACATTCTAGTAAAACAGTCTTTACCTATATATTCCATCAAAATTTTAACTAATTAAGTTTCAAAATGCCTCAGTCTCTTTTGACAATACAGCGAAATGTTATTTTATATTATTGGAAGAGTGGATTGTGGAATGCCAGAGAAATTCATGTGAAAACAAAGATTCCCTTATTAGAAAAACTATTAGAAAAATTTGACTATTAGACGAAATTTGAAAAAGTTGCGGGAGACTGATTCCATCGATCACAAAGGGGGCACTGGTCGGCCAAAGAAGATCAATCCTGTTGAATCACACGCCATTGGACAATGGTTGCGACGAAACAATCGAACTTTCCTCGGAGGAATAGTCACCAAACTTGAATCAGAATATGACAAGAAGGTCTCTCACATGACGATCTATCGTCATTTGAAGAATAGGTTGTATCAATCAACCGTTCCTGCACCAACGCCAATGATTACTGAAAAGCAGTGACAAGCAAGACTCGAATGGGCGTATCAGCATTTAAATGATGACTGGAGCAGAACAATTTTCAGTGATGAAACAGCATTTTGCCTCTTTCGGAATACAGTTCGTGTGTGGTGCAAGTCTGGCTCTCATCCAACCAGGAAGCTACCCAAAAATCGTCAGAAGGTAATGGCTCAGGGTGGTTTTTCTATTCGTGGTCAAACGCCACTACGCACCTTCGCAAGGATTATGGATTCTGATTTCTACATTCAAATACTTGAAGAACATCTGCTTCCACCAGCATCTAACGAGGGAAGTACCAGGACTGATGCAAAGCGATTTGGCTGAAACTTTGCAGGCAGCTAGATGACACCAAGGGATGAAACTTTTGTATAGCAACTAGGGTTTCACGGGCCTCCGGTGACCCTGAAAATCGGATCAAAGGTCAGCAACTCATACATATAGTGCATGGTTTTATACAGCTTTCAGTGAGTGTGCGTGGTGTAGTGGATCAGCGCCAGCTTTTTTGACACAAAAGGTGCAGAGTTCGATTCCGGGCAAAAACCTTTTTTTTCCAGAAACATACAGTCAGTACAACAATTATGCGTACGGCTGCACATTTTGAAAATAACATTAAATAGCTCATGAATGCGTGGATGAAATTTGATGGCCTATATAGGGTATGCGATGACCTGACCAGAAGAAACAGTATCTTGAAGATACACGCCTTGGTACACCATCAGTTATGCGCAGATGTCTTTCAAGATATGATCAAATACGCGTGGTCATCGTGCAAGCTGATAAAGAATGCACCATCGTCTTTCTTAAACGTTCAGCAGGTCTGCTTTCGTCTAGCAAAGACTGTCTGCGAGACCATCAACTGCGGAAAAACGTTGTTCGTTCGGTGCAGTCACTGTCACACACTTATGTTTTGATTGCTTTCATACAGCTTTTCACAGTCGCATATGCCCATTATTCTGCTATATGTAGCTAATGGTGTTGAAGGACGCATAATTGTTGTATTGACTGTATGTTTTTGGAAAAAAAAAGGTTTTTGCCCGGAATCGAACTCTGCACCTTTTGTGTCAAAAAAGCTGGCGCTGATCCACTACACCATGCACACTCACTGAAAGCTGTATAAAACCATGCACTATATGTATGAGTTGCTGACCTTTGATCCGATTTTCAGGGTCACCGGAGGCCCGTGAAACCCTAGTTGCTATACAAAAGTTTCATCCCTTGGTGTCATCTAGCTGCCTGCAAAGTTTCAGCAAAATCACTTTCAACCAGTCCTGGTACTTCCCTCGTAAGTGGTTTGGAAGCCATTGGCGATTCGTCCAAGACAATGACCCCGAGCACAAGAGTCAAAAAACAATGGAATTCTTGAGTCACCAACGATTTTTAGTCTCGGACTGGCCCTCAAACAGTCCTGATCTGAATCCAATTGAAAATCTATGGAACATTATCAAGAATAACGTGCAAAAAAGAAGACCTCAAAATATCAATGAATTGAAGCAGATGATGGTCGAAGA
The DNA here is from genome assembly GCA_034698125.1 of Prionchulus punctatus. Classification (NCBI taxonomy): domain Eukaryota; kingdom Metazoa; phylum Nematoda; class Enoplea; order Mononchida; family Mononchidae; genus Prionchulus; species Prionchulus punctatus. The sequence continues at coordinate 27,476 of JAQGBA010000265.1, read as the reverse complement.
GTGGAATGCCATCCCTGAAGAAATCTTAAAAAATTTAGCAAAGTCAATGATAACACGTTGTGAATTATGTATAAAAGCCAAAGGAGAGAGAATAAAGTATTAAGATATACCATATGAAAGCTTAAATAAAGCTGTATCTATTTGAATAAGTTTTAACTAAATTTAATGTATTTTAAGTTTTCTGCAAGTCTTTTTGTCACTGCCGTTTTTTTTGTTACACACTGTAGTTCCAAAAGCTAAAATGATAAATGCCGTTGACGATTAATTTCAGCGGTTTTAGGTCGGCGTTGTAGACACCGGCAGTTGGAAGTTCGTAGAAATCTGTTTTTTCTTGATATTTAACATCCAATAGGAGACGAAACCTTGTTCGACCAATTCGGATATGCTATAGAAAGAAAAATTGATATGTTTAATCGAAACGTTTGTCAGTCCCAATCGTCAGTGATACATAAATGAAATAACAAATTTGCATAAATGCCGCCCCATGCATTTTAGATATGATTGGATTCAAAAGTATTAGCAGGATTTCGTTACTACTACAGCACTTATAGACAAAAACCCTAACACTGGCTATATTTAGATTGAACTTCGTATTTTTCTATCTTGTTGAATTGAATTGAAATTTGATTCGAATTTATCATATGGGCTGGTCTCCTGAAGAGCAAGTGCTCGCTCAAAGGAACGGCCGACTTTGTTAACTTGTTAACTTGCCAGTGATGCAAAATATGCCATAAAACTTGATCGCAAACAATTCAAATTCCGCCAGCGATGTGCCTGGTTGCTGAAATATGAAATCTACATCCAGATAATATTAAAAATTATCTGGATGCGGCTTTGGTCAAGGAAACTCATATCTGGAATAGTGCTAACAAAATTTTTCAATGTTCCGTAAGTCATCCTGAGAAATATTTTTCCCAGGATACCTCGGTTTTGCGATCGGAAAAAAGTTTCCGATTTTTCAAGTGAATCTTAGAAATCTCAAGCATATAGAAACAAGTTGTAACTCCCTTGGCCGAGCGCGTTGTTGTACAAAAATGTGGAAATTGCATTACAACAAGGAGAAATCAAAATGCAATCCGAATTTTGTCGACTGCACTGTTTCGGCAATACCAATCAGTTGGGCGTGTCTGCAATAATGTCGGCTTCCATTGTTTTTCTGTATGGCATCGGCATCAGCTTCGTCGGATTTTTAACAAATATCATTGCCACCAACTATCTTCGCCCTGTTATTTTGGTGCACAAATTCAGTACCGTAATTGTTTGTTTAATACCGTAAAGAACCCCCAAGTTATTTTATTTCGAACGCGTCTGGCCCGGGTGTTATTTTTGAGGGGGGGCGTTATTCTATTTCAACTCCTTCAAATTCACAACTTTTACCTTAGTTAGATACTGCTTGGCTCAATTCAAATCCAAATCAAACAAACTACCGAGCAGGTCACAAAGAGTCACAAATCAATCAGAATCAGAGCAATTAACAGTTTATAAAGATGGTAACAACCAAAATTGCTACTCTCACATTCAGCACGAAATATAAAAAAAATTGTAGTTCAACAGTATGTTGTTACAGTTGGCAAAACTTTACACTCGTACATTACATTAATTTACACTTACACTATACACAAAATGAGGTCATCGTTGCTCAAATCCCCTCCTGTCATCGTCACTTTTCCCCAACCCCCCCCCCACAATCACTTTCTTTCTGTATCGAAGTATGATAAATAAGTCTAAAGGTCTAAGTCTTTTATAAACAAAAAAGTGAAACATATTTTCGCAATTAATTCTGCACTGTACGATAAAATAATAAAAGAAGAATCTTGCAACAGTTGCAAGCTTGTTAGCTTGTCTCATAAGGTCTTTCATAAGATAAACCAGCTAGTAAAGTAGCTAGGTAGCCCATAAAACATGGCTAGAGTTTTAATTGTATTTTCCAATCAAACTGTCTAACTTTTACACACCTGCTTTTTAAATGAAAGTTTTTCGATTCTGCAAATTGAATATTTCAATTATTGCCCATTCTCTCCATGTTCTTCGAAATTTTTTTATTTCTCTATCAAATTTTGTTCAACTGAAGTTCAAACAAGTTTGAAGTGTATTATCAGTGAAAAATGACCAAAAATTTGTTTTATTTTGTCACTTTATTTCTTTCTCGCTTATGGCACGCAGGTATTTTGAACACTTCAACAATCATCAATTCTGTTTGAAATATTTTTTAGATAGTACCTCGACATTGTTTAGCAACGGAAATTCCGTTTTAATTTCTCTCGAAACTTGGAATAAATTGATAAATGACAACATTTTTATCCTGTTCAGTGATGAAAAATTGAACCAGCTTGTATCACCAGCTCGAATTTATTTCTCCATGGAATCGACTGTAGTTCAAAACTGCACAAATCTTCGCACTGTACAATCAAAAATCATTTCCAACCTGTTTTATTTGAGGATACCTCAAAATAAAGTAGTCTATCTCAGTTTACTTGTTTCGCAAAATAATTTTCGGAGTAAATATTTTCAGAAGATTTGCATTTCACAAAAATCAGTCGAAGACGTTTCAAAATTTTGCCCGGAAGAAATCAAAGAGATCGAAAAAGTTGTTTGCATTGAAGTTTCCTGCAACAATTCGATAAACACTTTAGTGAAGTATGACAGTAACAATTTTCCAAGAAAACAAGAATCAAAGCAGATGTTGGTGACAATAGCAACTTTACAAGTAAAGAGTGTATTTTTATATCAAATACAGTCTCATTTAGTCATGTAGTAATTGTACAAAATTTCAGTATTCACCTTTCGTGATTAAAACTACATTGAGCAATGGAACAGTCAAGTACTCTGGGCTCGTTTTTGAAATGCTAAATACAATTTCAAGTCGTTTAAATTTCACGTATAGCCCATAAAAGGTTACACCAACGGTTAATGAAAATCCTATGCGAAACATTTTAAAGGTATCAAACTGTTGAACCAGCCGATGGAAAATTTGGAGCCATGGATGCCAATGGGTCGTTCGATGGTCTGGTTGGTATGTTGCAAAACAAGGTTTGCGTGCTCGTCGAAGCTTTTTTACATATTGCATGTTATGTTGTTATTTAGGACGAGTTTTTTGTTTTTTTTTTGCTCACTAGCTATTTTGTTTCATTTGGTTAGAAAGCGGATATTGTGGCATCAGCTCTTACAGTAACGTATCAAAGGTCTCTTGTTGCAACATTTTCATCCCAATTTCAAGCAGAACCAGTCGGAATTATGATCGTTCAAATGAAAGGAACCAGTTCTATAGTTCAATTGGTATTGATATTTTCCCTGCAAGTGTGGGCGGCCGTTTTGGCTTCAATAGTCGCTACAGTAACCGTCGTTTACATACAAAAACGATGTTTGTCGACTGAAATCCAAGATGATGGAAGCGTAAAAACCATGTTGATTAGTTTTTGGGTGATATTTTCGATACTGGCAAGTCAAAGTAGAAAATTAGCCAGTGAAAATTTCAGCTATAGAATGATAATAGTTATCAGTTTATAGTTACAATCGTCAGAGGAAAGAATTGGACAAGTCGATTGTTGAAGTTTTTCTATCGATTTTTCATAATCATTCTGGGTGCAGCTTACGTGAGCATCATGATATCTTACCTTACAATAACGAGGACCAGTCTACCGTTCAACAACTTGGACGGACTTTTGAATGCTGTGGAAAAAAACGGGTTCAAAGTTTGCCTGCCGAAAGGATCAGCTATTTATTCGCAAATTATGGTAAAAAATGTTCCAAAAACGTTGATTTTACAACTCATTATTTGTTTATTTCTTTTTCAGACAGACGATCCGAAGTACGCTCCGATAAAAAGTTTCATTCTGAAAAACGACGAATATACTTTGCTGGCCAACTGTCTCAATAAAGTGAACGAAACCAATTTGGCTTTCATAGGCGACGTTTCGTATTTAATGCTGGTTCAAGCAGCATTTTGTCAAATAAAGTTGGTCATTCTCAAAGAAACTTTTTTCCCAGGATATTTCAGTTTGGCATTCAGGCGTAACTTTTCAATGGCCGATGAGATATCGAAGCAGTAAACTTTTGCTTGCTAGACCTAAACAATGAACGATTTTAGATTTGATTTGTTTCGCTTAAGAGTCACTGAAATGGTAGAAAAAGGTTTCGTACAAATGTGGAAAACAAAATACACCGCCCAAAGTTGCAAGTCTACGTATAGTTCAACGGGCGAAGCTGTTTCAACAGGTGCCGACCAATTGGGATTATCCGAAATGACGGCAGCCTTTATTCTATTGGCTAGCGGCATAGGGATCAGCTGTTTGGGAATTTTCCTTGAAATAATCGCCAGTCAGATGATAACAATGAAATCCGGTACTAGAGTGAAAACCTTTTACCGATGACAAACGCACTAGTAAACCAACAACACTGACAAAATGCATGCCCAATATGATTCATTGGTTGACTTACTTGTTTGATGAACGTTGTCGAGTTGAATTGTTGAGTTGAAAATAAGATACAAAATGGACTTTGAATTTTCTATGTCGGCGCACAACGTTTATTCGAAACAGACAAAAAATAAAACTGCCGGTAAAACAAATAAAACGTCTAATTACACGAGCAAAGCCCCGCAAAGAACGATATTTCACTTTAGCAAGCAAAAATTGAAGAAAAAAACTGCGTGAGTCCATTCGCAAGTGCGATAATGACTTTCGAGATCTGAATCTGAATACGACTTGTACATTTTTACATTTTTACTTCCGTACTTTTATTTCATCCGCAGTTACAGAAGGAATTTTTTAATTGTTAAAAAGGAGCAAAGATTCAGCTTGTAACATATAGTTACTGATTATCTTTGAGAGTCTGAACATCACACTTATTGTAGAGTACTCCTTCATAATTTAAGAGTATTGTTGCGTCTATAGAATTTGATTCACTATTGTATGTAAGTAGTGCATTGGTAATATTCAAAAACGAATTATTATTCGCCCTGAAATCATCAAACTCGTGAAAATTCAAGAAACCCTTTGAGAGTGGCGATTTTTTTAATTGCAGAACGACCAAACGAGCAGAAAGCTATTTTATACACTACAAAGAATACCAATCGTTGAGATTGATAGTGGTAAATTTTATTGGTTCGAAATGAAAACAAGCGCAACAGCAAGCTAATTTCCCGACCATGAGATTTTTATTTTATCGTTCACAATAACGAATGTTAACCCGGTGATAACGATAGTCAGTATTGCCGAGGTTAGCATCAGCTATCTCGAAAACGATAAGCTTTCAAAGAATGCAACACATTGTGATGTAGTTTTCACTGCGATATAGAAAACGTGATGTTGCTGAAACAGAAACAGGCTTGCATGGATGTGCAATGGTTTGATCTACATTGCAACAAGCTTGTTTCGTGATGTAGCATGAACGTGAACAATGAACGATTTTGAGTAGAAAGCGCTCGACCACATGCAACTGTTTGACTGTGATGTATCTAAATTGCAGTAGATCACGAGTCGAACAGCTGAATGAAATCGCGAATAAAATTGGCTGTGGATCTCCTCACCTCTTTGCTGATAATGTATCTAGCCATGAATAACATTTCATCAAGACGAGACAACATAACCAGCATAAAAGGACTTTTAGAAAGGAAAATTTGCTGACAAACATTACGGCTTAACGGTGGATAATTTCGTCATGAATTTTTACCCGGTGATGAACATTGGACGACATTACCGAAGCAAATATTCATTTGGAAAGTAACCAAACTGGTTTTAACTCCAAACAAGAGATAATCGAGAAAGGGAACTGATGACACTGGAAAGTGTGCTTGCCTTTATACTTTTTCGACACAATGGTGTTTTTTGTTTCCATTGGTCGAAAGAAATCCGTCATCGAAAATTGTTTTTCTCAAAGGAGAGCCAGGTCAACGCGAAACCTTTTTCTAACATGAAGAGTAAATTCAAACAGTTACACTGGTATCATCATCCCTTGAATGCTGAATAATAATCTTGACCACATGCACCTAGTCGAGAATGAGAGAACCTCATTAATTAAATTATTAATTAATTAATTAATTAATCCAGTTAATCAGTGCCCGAGCAAAGGAAGGAAACTGAGCTAACAAAACTAATAAATTGACTGGCTAACGATTGCTAACATACCTTTTTCTGTAACATTCTAACTATTGAAAGATCCATTGGCTGTTACAGGCCCATAATGCAAACCAACAGATTTGCATTGTCCAACATTAGTTACAAAATTGAAATGAATTTATTAACAATTGAAATTGTTTGACACGTGAAACACTTTTCTGACGGATTTTTTAGTTTTGCCGTTTTGGAATCGGAGAAACTGGTCGACGATACTTGAAAATGGTCTCTGTGAAAAATCCGACGAATCCGATGCCGATGCCACCCAGAAAAACGACGAAAGCGGCCATCATTTCGGATAAACTCAACTGATTTGTGTTTGCAGAAACTGCGCTGTTGACGGAATTCGGCTTGCATTTTGATTTCTCTGTGTAACGCGATTTCCATATTTGTACGAAACCTCTTTCGACCAACGGCGTCACCCTGTGAAATGAAAAATAACTTCATAACTTGCGAATTTTAATTTCAACGACGTCCGATACTTACGATTTGGAAAATTCGCTGGCCATGGAAAAATTTTTTGCGAACGCAAAACCGAAGTAGCCAGGGAAGAATGTATCGCCGAGAATGACCAACGGAATGTTGCAATATTTTGCTTGCATCGATTCCAAATACGACGTTTCTTCGACCAAAGCCACGTTCGGATCGTTTTCGATTTTATTTCGGCAACCAGGAATATCGGTGGCGTAGTCTTCATTGTTTGCGATAAAGTTTTTAATGGCAGCATATTTTGTATCGTTGGACTGAATAAGAGCAAAAATTCTATTGGCTTCATGCATTCGTGCGTCATCTATTCGAATTTAATTCGCATGGTTATTTTAGGACTCTACCTCGACTAAAAGCCGCATTTACTTTTTGAAAATGCAAGAAAAAAAAGGGAGATTTGGGATTTTTATGATTTACTTTAATAAAGGTCGCATGTGCCTTTTTCATTAATAAAGCAATTTGAAGTTCTTTTTTGCAGCATTTTTTCATCGTTGGACTAAATAGGAGCAGTATTCTGTTTGTTTCATGTTTTTTACAACTTAGTGCGTCCTCTATTCGATGTTGATGAACAAGTTTATTTAATGAGTCTACCTCGAATAAAATAAGCACTTCTTGAAATTGTCTGTATCAAAGAGCAAGATTTTTGATTTTTATTATTTACTCTAATAAAGGTCGCATGTGCCTTCATTAATAGAGCAATTTGAAACCTTTTTCAGTAACATTTTTGTATCATTGGACTGAATAAGAGCAAGTATTCTGCTAATTTCATGCATTTTTTAGCAACTTAGTGCGTCATTTATTCGAGGATAATGTACAAGATTGTTTAATGAGTCTACCTGGGGTCGCACTAACTTTTTGAAGATTTTTCATATTTATGATTACTCTATAATAAAGGTCGCATTTGTAACTAAAAAATACTCTCACCATTACAACGGCGTAGAAGGCTGTGCTTTTATGCAAGCAAATTTTGAATCCATTTTTTTCTACTGCGTACAATAATCCTTGCAGATCATTGAATGGCACTGTGGTCCTCGTTAGAGTTAAATACGAAATCATGATGCTGATGTAGCTTGTGCACAAAATTATTATAAAAATTCGGTAGAAGAATTTCATTACTCGAGTAGACCAAAATTTTCCTCTGATTATTGTTGCTGAAAACAAAATATCAGTTGAGTTTTCTACATCACTGTGCAGGTTTTATGATTTTTTTACTTTGATTTGCAAGTATCGAAAAAATTAACCAAAAACTCGTCAAAATCATTTCGACTTGGGCGCTTTTTTGTTGCACTTGAAGCCGTTTTTGAATATAAATTAAAATCACAGTTGCAAATGTTGAAGCCAAAATGGCAATCCAAACGTGTGAAGAAAAAATTGAAAACAGTTGGACGAGTGTACTGGTTCCTTTCGTGGCCCGAACCAAAATGCCCAACGATTGTGAATAAAACTGCGATGAAAATGTTACAGCCAGTGATCTTTCGTGCGATATCGTTAAACTAGCTGCAACAATGTCAGCTTGCTAAATGCAAAGTCGATTGTAAGAAAGGTTCAAGAATTGTTTGTGAATTGTCAACTACATAATTTTGCAACATTCCAACCAATCCGTTAAAAGATCCATTTCCTATTGTGGTACCGTAAAGCTGATCCGCAGGTTCAACAACTCGGTACCTGCATAACGTGAGAATTTTTTGATAAGCCCAATTAGTACTTCCCATGTGCATACAGTAACCTACTTGATATTCAAGTGGTTTGCAATAACGTTCAACATTTCGAACAGTATACCTTCATATTTTACAGATCCATTGCCAAATGCAGTCCTAGTAACAAATGGTAAATTCTAAATACAAATATGACGGAAATAACATTTTAAAACAAAATTTCTGCAGTTTTTCACTTCTAAAGTAGCCACTGTAATTAATTGTTGTTTGGTTTCAGACGAGTTGCATAACATCGATGAAGCAGATAAATCTATAAACAAACTACACAATTGATCGATTATCGTATCTATTTCAATTTGTTACCTTGGCTGGAAGCATAAGGAAGATAGAAGCAAAAGGAAACCGTTGAAACAAACAAAAATCGTGCCATTTTTCACACTGGCTAACAAGAGAACGAAATGAGGTATAAAGCAGCGAGGTGTAATTGAAAATACTCCCTTCTTATAAAAACAATGCATTTCATTAAAACGCAGGTGGAAAATGTTAAAAACCAAGAGAAACTATAGTTCAATTTCAACTATAGCTCAATGGCAACTATAGTTCCATAGAGAAACTAATGTCAAGTCGCGTTTACAGTCAAGCGGCGACTTGCAACGCAAGGATGCACAAATCGTTGCGCCACAAGAAAAAAATCGTCCGATCGCGCCACTCATTGATTGGACACATTTCGTGCAAGTTTAGCTCGTTTTATGACATTTTAAACCAAACTTCCTGATAACAGAGGAATTTACGGCGTTTCGCCCCTTTTACGTGATTTAGTGCGCGATTTTCTTCGCTTGCGCACTCTTAGCCAGTGAAAAATGTTGAGATAAGGAGTAAAAAGTGCTCGTTGGAAGGCGAAAAAGTGTTTCAAAAACTTGGATTTTCCATAAAAAAGCGACGAAAATCCCAAAAATCGACGTTTTTTTCTTCTATTTCACAATTTTGCTCGTTTGATCGATTCGATAACAAAATATCTTAGCCGAAATTTCGTAACAATGTCGTCGTTCTTCGGTAAAAAGAAACCGACGCCGGCGGAAATCGTCAAAGCCGTGAAAGAATCCGTGACGGCGTTGGAAAAAGGAGAAAGGAGGTCGTCGGAAAGAGTAATTCGCTTTTAAAAATCATTTTCAAATTAGTGTTTACTCGATTTTCACATGTGGACGACCGATTTTTTGTTTTTCAGTTAGTGTTTCGAGCAATTTTTACTAATTGACTTTTTCTAGCTTCAAGAGGACGTCAGTAAAAATTTAACGTTAATGAAATCCGTTCTTTACGGCAGTGCCGACAGCGAGCCTCAGTCGGAATTAGTCGCGTCGCTCGCCCAGGAAACGTACAATCACGGCGTTATACCGTTGTTGATCATGAATCTTACGCGATTCGACTTCGAGGCGAGCAGATTTTTTGTTTCTTGAGCCAACTATCGGACAATAATGTGAAACTATTCGTTTTTTCAGTCAAAAAAGGACGTGGCGCTAATTTTTAATAATTTACTACGACGTCAAATTGGTACACGTTCGCCGACCGTCGAATATTTATGCACACGACCAGACGTTTTGATAATACTTATGAAAGGGTAATTGGCGCGACTATGGTTAATGCACAACTATAGTTGAACGATAGTTCCATTGAGACGTAAGAATTACAGTCCGAAGATTATAGTTCATTTCTGACTATGCTTCAAGGGGCTATAGTTCATGAACTAACTATTCTTAAGAGACTATGTCTAACTACAGTTCACGTTCAACTATAGTTCTCACGCATCTATAGTTCGCCCGTTTCAGTTACGAAACACCCGATATTGCGTTGAATTGCGGCAGTATGCTGCGCGAATGCGTTAGATACGAACCGCTGGCGAAAGTCATGCTGAACTCGGAGGATTTTTATAATTTTTTCAAATACGTCGAAGTTAGCACGTTCGACGTTGCCTCGGACGCTTTTAGTACATTCAAAGTATGTTTTCGATGCATTTTTTGATTTCATGCAATTTTAACTTGTTTTTTATTCAGGAAATGATTACAAAACATAAAGCCATGTGCGCCGAATTTCTGGAACAACATTACGATAAGTTTTTCGAAGCCTATCAACATTTGCTCAATTCAGAAAATTACGTTACTCGACGGCAGTCGTTAAAAGTACGACAAATTGCCCGATTTGTTAAACGAAAAACAAAATATGCCTTGCTTTTGTTTCGTTTCAGTTACTCGGTGAACTTTTGTTGGATCGGCATAATTTCACCGTCATGACTCGCTACATTAGCAATCCAGACAATTTAAAATTAATGATGAACATGTTGAAAGAAAAAAGTCGCAGCATACAATTCGAAGCATTCCACGTTTTTAAGGTTAGCTAGTTCAAACTATTGAAACTATAGTTCTGACAATCAGCCAACTCTAGTCACTAGCTAGCGGCTAAAATGTGTGCTCGTTTTTAGGTCTTCGTGGCGAATCCTAATAAACCTAAACCGATCGCCGAAATTCTAATTAGAAATCGCGAGAAATTAGTCGAATTTTTAAGTCAGTTTCACACGGATCGAACTGAGGACGAACAATTTAACGACGAAAAAGCGTACCTCATAAAACAAATACAAGAAATGAAATTAAACGAAAAATAATGACTGGACATTCTTGTTTGTTTCTTCGTTCCTTCGCCGCTTGCTTTTTCGCGTTTAATATGTTTTACATTTAATTAATTAATGCTGAAAATCGAAACGTATTATTATTTTTTGCTTTTTTCTTACCGCGATGTTTAGGATCTTATTTTTCAGTGGCTAAATAATGGACTATAGTTGATGATATACCACGAACTATAGTTAAACTATAGTTGCTAATATACCGAGCAGCGAGCGTTGACTGTTTCCACAGATATAGTTGCTGTCTAAGTGGCTGCAGTTCCGCACTATAGTTGAACTATAGTTCCGCACTATAGTTGACGTTGACCACTGGCTCTTCATTTTTTTTACGTTTAGTCCCGCCCTTTTCGAACTACGAAAACGTTTTTGTTCTCATGTTAAAATTTTCGTTCCTTTTTTGTATTTTTTTTCTTGCTCTTCATCTTCGTTTCGTTTGACTCCTTTTCTATTTGTACGGATAAGAAATGTGTCTAGCGCGTGAGGACATTTGACTTGATAATATGATCTATGATCATTTTTTGTTCGCTCTCGTTTTTTCTTCTATTTTGAATGAGTTGAAAAATTTTCTTGAAAATCGTCTAGTTGAGTTAATAAAAGGTTTTTTAAAACGTTTTCCGTGCGGTTTTTCCAAAGGTTTTATCTGGTTCAAAAGCTGAACCGTAATTTTTTCCTGATTATTTTATGTTTCAGTGGAAATTTTTTTACGAAATCGTTTTCAGCCCTTTATACTTCTCGAATATACAAATTCGACTATAATCATGGCTGACAAAGACCCCGCTGGCGATCAGTTGACGAATTACAAGAAAAGTCAAAAGGTACCCGATAAAACTAATATCCAGTCGCGTTTTTTGTTTTTCGACGTCGGTTTCTAGGACCAAATTAATTTAACGACGAGCAGCGGTACTCCGATCGGAAACAAGAGCGATGTCCAAACGGTGGGTCCGCGAGGACCGATGCTTTTGCAGGACGTGGTCTATTTGGACGAAATGGCTCATTTCGATCGCGAACGCATTCCAGAACGAGTTGTGCACGCAAAAGGGGCAGGTAAAACAAATTTCGTGTCGTCTGCAGTTATAAAAGTAGTCGCAATTGTGATCCAACAGGAACTATAGTTTTAATTAGACTAGCCATTTCGCAACTGTAGTACAATGGCAACTATAGCTCCAATCAACAATAGTCTCCAAGGAACTATTGTTTCATTTTTCAGGAGCCCATGGGTATTTCGAAGTCACTCACGATATCACTCACTATTGCAAAGCGAATATATTTTCGAGCATCGGCAAACGAACGCCGATGTTCATTCGCTTTTCGACCGTCGGTCAGTGACATTTTTTGTTTCAAAATGATAGTTTTCAAATTTTTCATTTCGCGTTTGAACATGGAAACGTTGTTTTCAGGAGGCGAAAGCGGCTCGGCAGATACTGCTCGAGATCCGAGAGGATTCGCAATGAAATTCTACACCGAAGAAGGCAATTTCGACTTGGTCGGAAACAATACGCCGATTTTCTTCATTCGCGATCCGCTGCTGTTCCCTAACTTCATCCACACGCAAAAAAGGAACCCGGCCACTCACTTAAAGGTGCATATGTTTGAAACGAATATTGTTGGACTATAGTCGCTAGACAACTATAGTTTCTAGTGGGCCATCTTGAACTATAGTTGATTTTCAGGATCCGGATATGTTCTGGGATTTTCTCACGTTGAGACCCGAATCGATCCATCAAGTAATGTTTTTGTTCTCGGATCGCGGCACGCCCGATGGATTTCGTCACATGAACGGGTACGGTTCGCACACATTCAAATTGGTCAACGACAAAGGCGAAGCGGTTTATTGCAAGTTTCATTTGAAAGTCGGTCGCGAATTTTGTTTTTCCAGCTGATTTACGATTACTTACGAGTTTTGCTCGATTTATAGACGGACCAGGGTATCAAGTGCTTGTCGGCCGACGACGCCGGCGATTTGTCGGCGTCGGATCCGGATTACAGTATACGGGATTTGTACAATTCTATCGAGAAAGGCGATTTCCCTTCGTGGACATTTTACATACAAATTATGACGTTCGCCGAAGCCGAATTCTTCCAATGGAATCCATTCGATTTGACCAAGGTGAGCAACTATAGCTTATCAATAGTTGTCCTTGAGTTGAACTATTGCGGGCCTTTAGTTGAACTATAGTTGGCCTGTAGTTGCTGGAACTATAGTTGTCTTGAACTATAGAAACTTGTTTTGTCAGGTTTGGCCTCACGCTCAATTCCCGTTGGTGCCCGTCGGCAAAGTGTATTTGAATCGAAATCCTCGAAACTACTTCGCCGAAGTCGAGCAATCGGCATTCAGCCCGGCTCACTTGATCACCGGCATAGAACCTAGCCCCGATAAAATGTTGCAAGGCCGATTGTTCTCCTACACCGACACTCACTTTCATCGTTTGGGCACCAATTATTTGCAGATTCCCATCAATTGCCCGTACAGAAGTCGAGTCGCAAATTACCAACGCGACGGACCGCAAACATTCACCGACAATCAAGGTATTTTGTTTAGGTCAAACAATTATAGTCGTAAAACAACTATAATTACTGGTCAACTATAGTCATTCGGCAACTATAGTCACTGGATAACTAAAATCATTGTCATCTATAGTCACTGGACATCTATAGACCCGGGACAACTATAGTAACTTCTAAGCAATTGGCAATCGAGATTTTTTGCAGGAGGCGCGCCGAACTACCACCCGAACAGCTTCCAAGGACCTGTGGAGAAAGTGGCAGCTTTGGAGCATCGTTTCCATTGCACCGGTGACGTCGAACGTTACAATTCGCACGACGACGATAATTTCACTCAACCAGGCACCTTTTGGCGCAAAGTCAGCACATTTAGTTGCCGTTTTTTGAAACGTAAAAATTTTTCAACTGTATGTTGTTGTTTTTTAGGTGTTGGACGAAGGCGGTCGTAAACGTTTGGTGGAAAATATCGCCGGTCATTTGGTCAACGCCAAGCAATTCATTCAAGATCGGGCTGTGAAGAATTTCAGTCAAGTCGATCCGGAATTTGGTCGTCGATTGGAAACGGCTTTGAAGGGAATCAAAGAGAAAGTATAAAAAAGCGTGTTTCTGTTTTTAACCCGTTTCGTTGCTGACCGAGCAGAAAAGCGTTCGGTTTTTAGTTTAGTTTGCCTTGGCCAGTAGCAAAATTTGTTTTTAACTTATCTTTTCTTACTATAGATTAGAAAAATAAAAATAGAGCCAAGGCAGCAGTAAAAGTATTTGATAAAAATTTTTAACATCAGCGACGCCATTGCTTATTAGAATTTAGACAGTTACTATTTAGATCACGATTTTCGCTTTTTACGGACACTATTTTTGTTTTTCCGATTAACTTTCGGTCTCTTTTTTTGTTTTAGAAGGAAAAATCCCACTTATAAACAAATTTCCAGTGCAATTTGTAGCGAGTAGAGGAAACATAATTTGATTTCAATTAATGTTTCTCTTTCTTAGCCTTTCTAATATTGATTTATAAATTATACTTAATAAAGTTTTTCGATCCGCGAACTTGTTGATTTATTTCTTCTTCTTTTTCGTGATTATAAAAATGCTGATTTCGTCGTTGATTTGCTCGTTGAATTTGTGATCAAATGTTTCGAATCAGAATTTTGTTTTGGGTACTTCTGTTTTTTCTCTGTCCAAATTTTCGTTAGTGATGAAAAAATTTATTTTAATAAATTTAATAATGCATGGAAATGAAAGTAACGGAAAAAACAAAACACACAGTTGAAATTTTGTTTCATGTAGAAAAACAAAAATGTGCAAAATTACATCATATAAATATAAAAGCAATAAAAGCATTAGAAACTAAAAATAGCAACTAAAAATAAAAAACAGCGCAAGGATTGCTCCAAATCATTGTTTTTAGGCAATTCATAGATCGATCGTCGCTAGAAAATCTAAAAAAAAAGCGAAAACGCAGAAATTTAGTTTTTTAGTGGAAACGGAAGAAAATAGAAATTTTGCAAAAAAATCAACAAATACAATTAAAAAATCCGAGGAGAATCAAAAATAGCGCAAAATATTTGTTCGAAGTTTTGCTTTTTAAAGCATTTTCAAATCGCTGGCTGAAAAATGCAAAAACTCAAAAAATCAGGGCAAACAATGTTAGTATTTTTGATGTTTATTTATAAACAAAAATTTTGTTTATAAACTGGAAAAATCAGCAATTTGTTTCACAAATATAAAAGCAATTGAAGAGTGAAATCGCTAAATAACATCGTGTTTTGAGCAGTTTCGTTGTAAGTTTTGCAAGTTAAGAGTTTTTGAACGAATATTTTGTTTATTCGACTCGAAAGTGTACTTTTTATAAATTAACAAAAAGCATCTGTCATTCTTTCGTTTTTTAATTAAAAAACGGCCGCGTTTATTGAAACTCATTATTGCAATGGATTCAGCCTTAGTTACAGCATTACTCTTCAATCCAACCGAATCCTCTGGTAAGCCGCCGACAGCGACTGCGAACAAAGAAGAATCGAGCAAAAAAACCGACCTGACCAGCGAACAATTGAGCAATTTCAAGAAAGGCCAAACGGTAAGCGTTTGCAACTTTAAAAACAAATTTTCATAGCTGGCCAGCGACTTTTCAGTGCCCCGCGACGTTGACAACGAGCAGCGGCTGTCCAATTGGAAACAAGCAAGATGTAGTGACCGTCGGTCCTAGGGGACCGATGCTCTTGCAGGATGTGGTCTTCTTGGATGAAATGGCTCATTTCGACCGGGAACGAATTCCCGAACGTGTCGTGCACGCGAAAGGAGGAGGCGAGTTTAGCTTGTTAGCCAGTGAGAAATTGTGCTTGCAATCGATGATTTCAGGCGCTCACGGATATTTCGAAGTCACTCATGATATCACCAGATATACAAAAGCGACGATTTTTGAAAGCATCGGCAAACGAACTCCGATGTTTATTCGATTTTCGACTGTTGGTAAGTCAACGGCTGCAACATCTTTGAAATGCAAAATGGCTGCAAAAAAGGCTAAAATCGCTCATACGCTCATAAACTTGCTCCAATTTGGTTGATTTGCAAATGTGTCTTCAAAATGCGAGCATAAGTTTTGTTTTGCAGCTGGCGAAAAGGGTTCCGCCGACACTGCCCGAGATCCGAGAGGATTCGCTATGAAATTCTACACCGAAGAAGGCAATTACGATTTGGTCGGCAATAATACGCCGATTTTCTTCATTCGAGATCCGTTTTTGTTTCCTCATTTTATCCACTCTCAAAAACGAAATCCAGTCACTAATTTGAAAGTAGACAGCACATTTTTTGTTCGGTTTTCATTTTCGAAACGTTTTGAGTTGGAATTTTCCGTTTTTAGGATCCGGATATGTTTTGGGATTTTCTCACGCTGAGACCAGAGTCTATTCATCAAGTAATGTTTTTGTTCTCGGATCGAGGCACGCCCGACGGATTTCGGCACATGGACGGCTACGGATCGCACACATTTAAATTAGTCAACTCCAAAGACGAAGCGTTTTATTGCAAGTTTCACGCGAAAGTCAGTTGTTTTCAATAATGGCGCCGAATTTCATTGACTGATCAATCAATTTTTTGCTTATCGCAGACAGATCAGGGTAACAAATGCCTACCGGCCGACAAAGCCGTCGAGCTGATGTCCAGCGATCCGGATTACGCCGTACGGGATTTGTTCAATTCCATTGAAAAAGGCGAATATCCATCGTGGACTTTTTATATTCAAATTATGACGTTCGCCGAAGCCGAATCTTTTCCTTTTAATCCTTTCGATTTGACTAAGGTGAGTAACTGGAGTTGCATCAAGATTACAGTTGCAGAGAACTATAGTTGCCATCGGACTGTAGTTGACGATGACGTCTGCTGGATGAAACATTATTTTTCAAGGTTTGGCCTCACGGCGAATATCCATTGATCCCCGTGGGGAAAATTGTATTAAATCGAAATCCTCGAAACTACTTCGCCGAAGTCGAGCAATCGGCATTCAGCCCGGCTCACTTGATCACCGGCATAGAACCTAGCCCGGATAAAATGCTGCAAGGTCGATTGTTTTCCTACACGGACACTCACTACCATCGTTTGGGAACCAATTATTTGCAAATTCCCATCAATTGCCCGTACAGAAGTCGAATCGCAAATTACCAGCGAGACGGGCCTCAAACGTTCACAGACAATCAAGGTATTTTGTTTTTTACTTTACATAGACAGTGGACTTTTCACAACTATAGACAGTGGACGTGTCTCTGAACAACTATTGTCTATGGACAACTATAATCTCTGTACAATTGTACTCTAATGAACGGCTGTGATTATGAAACAGTTTCCGACTCGTTTAAGCTGTTGGCAAGTGAGGCTTTTTGCAGGAGGCGCGCCAAACTACCACCCGAACAGCTTCCAAGGACCCGTGGAAAATTTGAGTGCGTTGGAACATCGTTTCACTTGCAGCGGCGACGTCGAACGTTACAATTCGCACGACGACGATAACTTCACTCAGCCTGGCAACTTTTGGCGAAAGGTCGGTGAAGTTTTTTGTTTTAAGAATCGGTTAACGAGCAAAAATTGAATTTCAGGTTTTGGACGATGGTGCTCGCGAACGTTTGATAGAAAATATCGCCGGACATTTGTGCAACGCCAAAGAATTCATTCAAGAAAAAGCAGTGGTTAATTTCAGTCGGGTCGACGCCGAGATGGGCAGTCGACTGGCGGCGGCTTTAAAGTCAAAGCGATGAACGGTATTTTGTTTTTTTAGTAACTTCTCGTGCAATTTCTTGTTTTATTGACACTTTTTAAAAACGACACGTTATCGCTGTCGCGGGAGCTGTTTTTTTTTGTTTTCCCAAGAAACTTCCGACTTTCGATAGTTCAAAGGCTGTTGCAAATTGTTTGTTGTTTTGATTGACACGTTCGAAATTAGATTCAGCTTTTTTTTGGTGTTATTCAATTTTATTTTTATCTTTCTTTTCATTTAGTATTCATTTTTAGATTACCATTTGGGCAAAAAAACTTCCTGGTGACAAAATCCATAAAACCCTCGTGAAAATTTGTTTGTTTTATTCTCCCAAAAGAAAATTTGATAAATTTTTGGATGTGAAAAGTTGATTGATCTTTGTTTTTTTTTTCGTTCTTCTTGAAACGTTATATAGACTTGGGACTTGTATTTTTTTCGTTATTAAAAAGAAAATTACTTATATTCAATTAGGGCTTTTATGGCTCATTTACGAATCAGTTTTGCGACGTTTTTCTTTAAAACTGGTCCTGTGCCATCAAAGATCAGGCGATTTCGCGAAACATAAACGTACCAACTTTATGGTAATGTGTGATATGCAAATATTGTTATAAAAATATGGAGATCACATTTATAGCCATCAAGTGAGTGGGCTCGCGTAATATTTTGCTTTTGATTTCCATTTGCTTGTCATAAATGTTAAACACAGTTTATCCCACAGATTAGGATATTCACGCGAGTAGGCAGTAATTTTTCGATTTGAATTCAATTTCAGACCGATTCGAATGATTACAGACCGATTTCTCGCTTTAGTTTGCATGTTAATCAACCAGACTCCCTCGTGACCTGAGCATCATAACTTATAATACGAGTATATTCATTAATAAAATTTCCATGTTCAGCCGTTCAATATTATTTTTCGTGAAATTAAAAAGATGATGAGTGTAGCTGTAACCAACAGCAGCTTTATCCCCTTTCCCCTGACGGTTTTGGCACGAAACTACTTCGCGACATGTAAAAACTAAAAACGTGCGTGGACAAATGATTTTAATGTACGAAAACCGATTCCAATCCAACAAAATAATTAAAATAATGCTGCTTATTTTCGATTGACATTTTTCAATGACGAACACAGATTGATAATTCACAATGGAATTGAACAACTGATGTTCAACTACAGTTGGGAGAAAAATGTGGAAGCTAATGAAATTCGTTTTTTTTTTTTCAACTACAGTACGCCGAAAGTAGGTGAATGTGAATCTGATTAGATAATCGCTCTTGGATTCAAAGAGCTCATTGCGTAAACTTTAAAACTTTAACGTTCATTAAAGCACATTTTCTGAGATGGCTTATTGTTTTCCGAGCAAAAAATTAATGTGGAATTAGGCGTCTATTCAGCGGTTCCTCGCGATAAACAAAATTCTCGTCATATTTTGCAAGTTTTTTTTCTTAGATGCATGAACTTCTTAAAAACACTATGTTTTGACCTTTTTTCATTTGAATAATACTGATTTTTGCTTGTTTCTAGTTTTTACAAGCATGAAACCATTTTCGTCACACTTTGTTGGCTGGGCAAGCAACTTTCGTGCCTCCGCAAGCAAAATTAATGCTTTATTGACCTCCTAAATGTTACTTTTGTCGAACTACATTTAAATATTTCACATATTTTTCATTTTCGATTCATGGATCAATTTGCATGTCGTATTCTGTTCGGTTTCCGGCCTACGTGTCCATTTATATATTTTTTTCCAAAGGGCATGACTTGAATATAAACTTTGCGGTTATTCGAGCTATATGGGATATTTTCCTTGAGATACTGGTTTCGATCACCATTTTTAAAAATTCGGTTATTATTCCAGCATATTTTAATATCATTTAGGGAATAATTGTTGAAAGATAAATGAGGAAGCTTTTTTTTTTTGAGTGATGTACTGTTGGGAGGCGGATGTCTCCAAGCGAGCTCGCGTTACTTAACGTTGCTAGACAGGTCAATTTTTTTGTTTTTTTACTTGCGTTTTCATAGATTTTCCAATTCTCCCGATTTTCTTCATGTTTCCACATTTTTACCATTTTCGTAATTTTACAACACTATTTTTCCCAATGTT
Source organism: Prionchulus punctatus (assembly GCA_034698125.1). NCBI lineage: Eukaryota > Metazoa > Nematoda > Enoplea > Mononchida > Mononchidae > Prionchulus > Prionchulus punctatus. Next base: position 7,710 of record JAQGBA010000265.1, on the reverse strand, counting down.
TGACATCTGTTGCAATTTTCTACCATTTTTCATCGTTTTTTTGACATTTTCCTGCATTCTCGCTCATCTTTTCACATTTTTCTAATTGCTTCCTGGTTTCACTTCTCTTTTTGAATCTCAGTTGGTTCCACTTTTCAAATTCTTCGAGAGTTAATCCTCATGTTGCTGTTAGTTTAGCCGGCAGGTGAACTTTTTGTTTTTTATTAACAATTCCATCTTGAAAACAAAAATTGAGCAGATGAAACCCAAAGGAGCACCATCAAAAACACATTCCAGGCGAGGAGAAAACCTTATCCGGATTATCCCATGTGGTGCACTAATCCCGATGTATTTCACTTTTTCGCCTCGATTTCCTGCTTTCATTTTTCTCTTTTTTTTCTCGTCTTTCGTTTTTTCGGTCGTGTGCTTTTGACAATTGCGTACGCGTTTAGCTCATTTGGGCGTGGCATTTTTAATTATCGAATCTAATCAATTGGAGTAAAAAAAACGCTCGTCGTCCGTTGTGTTTCAGAGAGAACAAAATGAAAAACATTAAGAAGGATTAATATATTGCACGAAAAAATTACAATATTTGCAATTTTGCGAGAGTCGAGGAGAAAGGTTGCGCGGAAAACTAAAATAGTGTCGGCTCGAGACTAGTTTTGAGGCGAACTCGAGATATATACACATTATGGAAATTAGCGTTTACGGAAGCGAGGAATTTTACAAGGTATTCCTGCCGAATCTCACGTGCCAATTGAGTTTGGGCCAACCGCAAACCAATAAACAGTCGGGGCCGATCGGTTTGGCGGTCGTGTACGGTATTCTTTTCATCGCCGGATTGACGACCAACATTCGAGTTGTTTGCGTTATTGTTTCGGTACTGGGCAGTCGGAGCAATAATTCGGTCAACAAAAAAGACGGACAGAAGAATGTCTTGGTGTATATCTTGGCGTTGTGCTGTTGCAACATCGTCGTACTGTTTTTCGTCAGCTTTTTGCTGAGCGACTTGCTCGTCGGCTATTGGGTCGTACAGTCGACTTTGATGTGCAAATTATACTTGTTAACAGAAAGTCTGAACAAATTTTCGAGCCCGTTCCTACTGGCAGCCCTCTCGGGTACTTGCTACTTCAATATATGTCGACGAACGAACTACAGGGAACTATTGACCTACTCGGTGGTCATCGTTCTTTGTGTGACCTTCGTCATCATCCTAACGGCGCCTGTCATCATATTCGGTGACGTCATCTACTTGGTGGTCAAGAACGGTAGTGAGTACCAGTACTATTTAAATAAGTGCATGTTCAATCCGCCCGAGCATCTCTTCGACGCGTATATCATATACAGTTTCATATTCGGATACGTGGCGCCGGCGTTGTTGTTTTGCTGTTTTTACGGCGCCATTTTAATTTTCATCCATAGGCACGCGCGGTCGGTGGTCATAGGCAAGGCGCTGTGCTTTTGGCGAGTTGCCAAAACCGCCCTAGGGCTCGTTTTATTCTATTTATTATGTTGGACGCCGTATTGGGCGATGACGTTGTACCATTTCACGAATCCGTATCCGTCGTCGGGATCCAACACGTTGATCTATATCGGCTACGCCGTGCACATGTTGCCGTACATCAATTGCACCGGCTATCCGATTTTGTATACGGTTTTAAATCAGGATATTAAAAACGCCTATCGCAAGGTTCAACAACGACGCAAGAAAAATTCGGAGCGACGGACTAGCGTGTCGGATTTTCTACTGTCTCGAGTTTGAAAACCGGATTCATTATCAATCCGGGTTGGATCAATATCCGACCGATTATTAATCCGGGCGGAATCTATATTAATCCAGGTGGAATGAAATAGGGATTGAATGACGCGCGGGCGGATCTACTTGAGTCGCTTGGCAAGTCGCTTTTTTTGTTCCTCAGTGTTCTTATTCATTATTTGCTCATATTGTTTTTATGCAAAATTCGCGTGTACAGAAATAGAATGGAGAAATTTGCATAAGAGAAAATTGTAACTAGTATACTTATCTTTTTCGAATCTCGTAATAAAATTCTTCTTTGATAAGCCGGTTTTAATCTGGATTTCGTTTTTCAATTACAGAGATTTAATCCTTAGACGATGTTAATTTCCTTGTATTCACGCTAGTTAATGCAGTTTTCTTGCTTTTCAAGACGTCTAACGATGTCGATTCTTGTTGCAAAAAATGCAAAAAACGGCATGCAAAAGAAACGAATTTTGGTCTGGATTGTGCACTTTTCACTTAAAAAAATAATTTTCAACAATTTACCGACCGAATCATTTCATAGCTATTTTTCTGCAGCAAAATTCAATTTCTAAGCAATTTTATCCACTGGCTAACGTGCTCAACGCGGAACCCGCCTGCACTTGACATTCGCATCCAACTGGTGTGTTGACGCTGAATTGAGCGTATCTCGGATTAGTGTCCGTTCCGTAATTTATCATTACTTCAATGCTTCGATGTCGTTCTCGGCACTGACCGTAACCTGAAAAACAAAAAAACAGTGCTGGCAGGTGCGTTACGGTGTCGGAAAGCGATGCAGACTTTCTTTACCAGACAAACATCTATTATCGCTTGATTGGCAAGATAGCTCGTTGATATATCTCGGAAAATATTGCGATGGTAACGTTCTGACTGCGCTGCACAAGTTGCACAATCCGATGTTGTTCGATCCGTCGTTGAGATAATTGCCTCGTCTATAGTTGCAGTTCAACGCCGATACTGTGCCTAAACGAGCAAAATTGATGAGGTAACGAGCAAATATTGAATTCGAAACGCTTTGGACCTATATTCGATCCGCCCTGACGTTTATTTCGACTTCTAGATGAATCAGTGCTGTTGCCACCGTCGCAAGTTGATCGTCCTATGACAGCGGTCATGACGTTCGCCAAATCCATCGTATTAATTTTGCTCGTTGGTGGTTCAGTCTGAGTGACATTCTGAAGACTTGTACAGTAACTTCTGTAGTTTGTTGAACCGATGGACTGTTTCTTTTGAGCCAGCGATAGTCGAATTTTACTGTATTCCACTGTCATGGGTAAATCTCTTTCGAGCTGATCAATGAATATTTGCATGCAACCTTTGCTAACGGACGATTGACAGATACCGTTCTTCAAAAACAAGAATTCAAGCATGACTTTCTCAGTTTCGTGCCAAAAAAGGAACTGTACCGCGTTTGAACTGTCCAAGGGCACCCACGGCTTGAAAGCTGTCGAAGTCAAGTCGACGAAGTTTAGCACAGCTTCGTCGGCGGTGGCAGCCATTTGTTTTTTATTGTATTCGAAACAGTCGTTCGTTCCAGGTATTTTGGTACAAGTTGTGCACGATGGATATTTCTGTAACAAGTTAATTCGGTAAAAGTTGTTTTGAACATACTTTTTTTATTTGCAAGTAACCTTTTCAGCTTCTTCTTCAGAGCTCTTCTCATATCGTGGCGGCGGTGGTTTCGGTCGTTCCTCTATTAATACAGCTTTCATTTAAATGTAAGTCGAAAATTTCTGGCTGTGATTCAATTTAAAGCAAATTTAAAGTTGATCTTATCCAGCCAACGGGGTTGATTTCGATTTTAGCTGAGAAACTCGACTTTGTGGCACAAATTTCAATTACCTTTATCTTTTTTAGCGCTCGTTGTTGCAACTAGCAATAAAACGGTTAAAAATTTACAGCGCATGGTAAATCCGCGAAATTGTATAAAATGAATGACATTTTGTGATATTCACTTTTGTTTTAAATGTGGACTTTAGTAAATAATTACGGAATTCTTTGTTTGATTTATGACAGCTGAACATTGGATTCGTGATTCGTCATGATGTCGTGTTTGTGTTATAAATCGTTGTAGCATGGCACAAACTTTGTTTAACCAGCAAACGTTATTTGTCTGCAAAAGTTCATTGTCATAATGACCTTTGACCTCTTATCAGTGAACCACTGTTAACGCCGTAAGTCATTACTGGATGATGGTTCGTGGATTATAGTACCATATTTAGAATAACCATTTCATTTTGTTTAGAATGGTATAGTTCTAAATGTAGCTAGCTAACTTGCTAATGAGGTCATATTTGTCGCCTGCAAAAAATTAACCAACACTTTCGACAAATATTTTCCATTTTTCACATTTTTTCCAAATAATCACTATTTTTTCACCAATTTTAACACTTTTTGCTCATTGTTTCACATTTATGGCAACATTTCGATAATTTTTGCAATTTTTTGGCACGGTTTACGATTTTCGTAACCTTTTTCAATTTTTTCCAATTTTTTCGACATTTTTCACCACTTGACACTTTTTCGCAATTATATTTACTTTTTCCATTTTTTTTCCAATTTTTCCTAGTATTCCACCACTTTTCCATCATTTTTACGTTTTTCCCAATTATTTGCCGTTTTTCAACATTTTTCTCGTAGTTTTTGCATTTCTTTGTTTCTCAGATTGTTTCTATATATCGCAATTAATTCGCAATTTGAAAAGAAATATTTTCCCGACGAAGAGGAAAAAAGGAAATGGACCATCGGCGAGGAAATTCGCTCTAATGATAATCTATAAATTGTTTTGTTCGCCGTTTTCACTCAATTCCAACAAATAATTGGTCGTTTTGAGATTCGTACAGGAAATAAACACGTTCGTTTGAGGGATCAATTTCAGAAACGTATTTTCTTCAACTTTATTATACGCGAGCATAAATTCATGCTCATTCCTTTCTGCTCTTGACATGTTCAAAGCGTATATCGCTTTATCTCAAATTACCATTTATCCGAGCCAGAAAAATTTATTCCTCGGCATTTTAGTCGGTCTTGGTCGGTCGGTTGAGTGAAAAAAGTGATTTCTTTTCGTGCATTTTCGGAAACAATTCGCGTGCATAAATGGGTATGGAATTTTCCCACGTTGGGATACTGTATGGTTCCGAACTTGAATCCTGTTTCAGCTTCGGTGCAGGAAATCAAAGCGAGAAATCAAGACTTCATGAAAGCCTTCAGCAGTGGCGACGCTGCAGGAGCTGCAGCAGTGTATGCATCGGACTGTTATTTCATGCCCCACGGCAGGGAGGCTGTTCGCGGACGTGCAGGTACAGTATGCTGTAGAACTCGGCATTTTCATGTAACACGTAATGGCCAGTGAGTTTTCAGGCGCCGAAGCTTACTTCAAGCAGGACATGGCCGAAGGCGTGAAGAGTGTCACCTTAGACACTGACGAAGTCAACGGCAGTGGCGACTGGTGCTCCGAAAGGGGCCATTACCGTTTGGATGGTAGTCGAGGATCTGAAACAGGATCGTAAGTTTTAAAAAGATTTGCTTGCTCTGCGCTTTTCCAAATTCAAAACGGCTCCGATAAATAACTGTACAAGCAAAATCCTCGTTTAGCTATTTGATTGTGTGGAAGAAAGTCGACGGCAAATGGCATATTTATAACGACTGCTTCAACGTCATCAATCCTGCTCGTGGATAAGCGCGAAAATTAAAAAAGAAAATATAGACGGTGGAAGATTAAAACCAGTTTTCGTTAAATTTCTGTGGTATTTTTAGTTTTTAATGAAACTGTAATCAGGAGCAGGAAAAAATTGTTTTCTAGTAAAAGTTTGCGTTTTCCGTAAGTTCTGAACGATAAAAAGCAAAAAAATACACTCGCTAAGTCGTTTTACAACGAAAATAGAAAAAGAGTAAAGAACAATTTTGAAACTTGTCGCGGCGCTGGGCGGTCGGTTTCGGTCGTAGTTGTCGATACTAATTTTTAATTTATTTATTAACTAATTTTTCACACAATGGAAGTAATTTGCACCGTTAAAGGGCACAAAGAAAGGTAAAAATTGATTACGAGAAGAAATTTTTACGTTTCACATATTTATTTACCCGTTTAGAGAGAAAAGCAAACGCGATAAAGCTGTAAGATTAATCGATCCGGCTTGCAAATGTTGGACACCGTATCTGCCGCCGTTATCCATTTATTATTGGCGTCCGGACAAATTGTACCCAACTCCGGGCGTTCGTCTGCCGCCGAAAAGCCGGTTTCCGGAAATTCCAAATTTCGTCGGCGTATTCGGAAACAAAATTTGCGTCACGGGCAGTTCAGAAAAAACGGTGAATAACGAAACTTATGATCGGTACTGAAATTTACCCGATTCGTTGTTTTAAATTGGTTGAATTTTGTTTTTTATTTTGTTATTCGAGAGCTTTATTAATGTTTCACATTTTTGTAACAATTCCAATAAAATTTATAAAACAAAAAATGACAATTAGACTATAAAAGACGTGTCTACAAATTGTAAATGAGCAACTCGGGAACTTTTACGGTGCTGGCCAACGATCTAACGAGCAAATTTCTCACTGGCTAACTACACGTTAGCTAACGACAGTTGACCAGTGCCCTTTCTTAGGGTAAAAACTTTACAACCGCCTTATCCCCCGAGGGCTTACAAAGTCCATTGTCGAAACTGTGCCTTCGACCGTTTTTCATGAAATCGTTTTTCATCTTGGACGAAACGAATCCGGTCTCGATATTTGCGCCGGACGATGCTGAATGTTTTAGATTTTTAACTTTATTGGCGCCGCACATGTACGAAACGAAGCACAAAACCGTTTGTATGACCGACACCACGCTGGCGCCCAACCACAAACCGAGCTGGCCGCCGACGTTACTAACGAAAGTGTCGAACGTGTACGTGGGTACCTCTTCAAAATTTAGTATACCGTCGAACGGATTCGTGGTCAGCCAAATCATCACTTGTTCGACGGGCTTGTCCGAGATGACCGTGGTCGAATAATGGTACCTCAATTCGTCGCATTCGGGAAGACATTTGGAAGGACCGCGGGTACACTCCCTCAATAGTTCGTCGACTTTGTCGCCGTGGCACAGCGACATGTTGGTCAACTTTGTGTTACCCTTGACGGCGTCCGAACACGGCGGAGCGTCCACTGTCCACTTGAGTTCGTGCAAAATGCTCAAGGGCATGCACGGCTTGCAGCCGGCCCTGTACAAAAGAGTTTCCACGCATATTTTCTCGCACAACATTATGTAATAATCGTCCGGAACGTGTTCACGTTTCAGACACGGTTTTTGTACGGTACTCAGCCTTTTGTACACCTGAGCCTCGGCGTAAATTCTGTACGTGCCATTTTTAGGAAATATTATTGGATCCATCTTCACGCCCGAACTCTCCCTGATCATCAACATCGGATGCGTATCCCAGTCGTATATCCAACTCGAATTACTACTCGGGTTACCGTACTCCATGCCCAAGCGGATCTGCGATCGGAGCATGGTGGCGTTGATTTTCGGTAATTTAATTCTATAGCATATCGACATGTACGGTATAAACGGTTCGATTTGGAAGAATTTCGGACCACGACCATGCTGAAAGAATACAAGAAATTTGTTTTAAATGTTTGAAAAGAAGAAAATTTCGAACCGACCGTTCACCACTAATTTTTCTCGAACGACTGAAACAAAACACTTTACACTATTTAGTTGGCTCAAAAATGCATGAATATGGGCAGAAATGAAAACGAGGATTGTTTTTGTTTTTCGAAATTGCTAATTTAAAACAAATTTGTTGCAAGTTTTATGACAAAGATTGATTTAAGGTCTTTCGTCAAAACATCTGGTATCCATAAAATATATAAATCATCAAGAAACTTGATGTTACGTATCGAGACCTAATTGCGAATACCTCGTAACTTCATTTTTAGTCAAAATGTTAAATGAATGTGAATGACTTTGCAAA
>JAQGBA010000264.1:0-45689 GCA_034698125.1 Prionchulus punctatus | reverse complement strand
TGTTTTCACCAATCTAACGAGATAGCACGATTGATTGCGATTGATTGCGAATAGATTTAGTAAATTTTCAGCGAATTCCCGCGAAAAGATCGGTGGTAGCTACTGACCACTGAGTGACCGTTAGCAGCTACGACTGTAGGGCTACACGTTGGTGTATTTTCTTTTTTGATCGGCGTCGGGCACCCAGTACCCTTCCCTCGTGAATAGGGTAATAGAAGAAATCATGCACGTAAAAATTCAATAATCGAAAAAAGACTCGAAATGAAATAAACGAGCTTTTTCAAAATTTTTTCTGGAACTATTTTTTAAAATATCAAAAAGGTTCTATCTTTTTGTTTTATTTTTCAACCAAAGAAAACAGTATAATAATAGTAATATATGCACCGAAAAATACGATCGAAAAATACGATTAACTTTTTTCACTTTTTTGATCACATTAATTACGAAAATCAACAAAAAAAGATAAACAAAAAGTTGGATGCACTTTACAAGCCTACCTACACTAAATCGTGCATACTAAATTTGATAACATTGCAGAAAAAGAAACGTAATAAAATTATTCAGGCACTTTCAATTTTCCACGCGGAACAAAAATCACTTGTTTTTTAAAACGATAAACGCGCACAGATCGAAAAAATAACGAAGAAAAAAGAGTAAACAAGATTCGCACCACTCACGGTAAAATAACAACACGATTTACGCTACATTCAGCGAGCTTCGAATTCAGTAACTTTCCTTAAAATTGACATTATTCAAAGCCATATTCTTTCTACACACCCCTGAACAATCCAAACTACTGAAAACCCAAAATGACATTATTACCGAGCGCTAAATTAAATGTTTACACCGCCTTATCACACTAAGAAAAAAGAAACGACACGAAAGAGCGATTAGAAACAAAAAAATAATTTGTAATTTTCAACACAAAAGAACAAAGAAAAAGGAAAAAGCACCAACGGCTGGCTACTCTACATCTGCCGATAAAACGATATAAGAAAAAAAACTTAAAAAACGGTGGCGAAAATGAATCGAAGCATCATGGGCCGAAGTCCAAATGGATCTACGTTTCGACGGGAAACGGACTGCCTGGGACGTTTTTATCACCGTATTTAACATAAACGTAGCAAATTCCGCGTTCTTTCACTGAATAATTTATTGTGTAACTTCCCCTGCCCTGATGTTTTACGTATACTTCGTCGCTGGGTCCTTTCGGCGTCATTACGGCGACGAAAAGCAAGTCTTGTCCTGAAATAAAAAGACTTTTTAAAAAGAAACCGACGTCTAGCGTTGAAAATAATTGCGAAAAAAGTACCAGCTTTGCTCGCATCGACGTTAAAAGTGCTTTGACGACCGACGTTAGCTTTTTTCAAACCCATTCCTTTGCACTCGACTTTCGACGCGTCGCCTTTTAATTTCGGCGCATCGCTAGCGCTAACGCCTTTGCCAGATTTCGCCACTGCATTTATGGTCACCGTCGACGATTCATTGTAGCCGCTTCCACCCAAAGATTTGCCTGAAAACACAACGGCGGGCACTGATTCTATTTTAAAATAATAAACTTAACTTTTCGACAAACTTACCAGTAATTTTCACCTTGAAAGGTGAGCCGGGAACATGTACGTTGTTATACTTTATGGTCATGAAATAATCGCCGGGTGCCATCGGCGTGTATCGGACTTTGTAACCGGCGTCCACTTCGTAAGCGTCCAACGTCACCTTACTCGGACCGTCGACGGTTACGTTCAAAGTTCCCGCGCCGGCGTTGCACGTGTTGATAATGTATTCCAATTTTTGACCTGGAAACGTCGTAAACATTAAGAATAAACGAAAAGAAAACGATTCCAAAGCGATGTTTCTATTTTTTACCGGTTTCGCCTCCTTTCAATCCCTCGCCTGCGGCGGTCACCGCCGTTGGATCGGTCTCGTCGCGTCCACCAACACGAATCCTGAACGGCGAGTCTTTCATGTGCGTGCCGTCGAGTTTTATGTGCACGTAATGATTACCAGTCTCTTTTGGAATAAACCGAATTGCGTAAGATTCTTGAAACAAAAATAAGTGTCAATTGAACCGCTTATTCGCTTCTGTAAAAATAAAAATCGGCGTACCTCCTTCGTCGACGGGTGTTATGAAGCAATCATCTTGCGAACCCGACGGTGCCACAACTTTGGCGTCGATATGACCTTTGGCGCCGTGTTTCAATACCGTGAACGTAACTGGTTTATTAAGGCCCAAACCAGTGTCGGGAAACGAAACAACTTGCAGTTTTCGCGATTCGCCGGACGAAGGCGAAATAAATACCTTAAACGGGCTGTCGGGCACGTGTTGTTCGTCGAATTTAATTGCGACGACGTAATCGCCTCAAAAAGTTAAATGTTGAAATCAAACTGTTTTTACATATAACGCAAATTCTTACCAGGTTTCGATACGGTGTACGTTACGTAACAGTTGCCGTCTTTGTGATCTTTGAAATCGATTTTGGCTTTCGAAGGACCTTCTATGGCAACTCTAAAACAAACGACGATTGAAAAGAAATTAGTTGTACGGAAAAAACATGCCCCCCCCCCCCCAAAACGCTTACGATAGATTTCCGGCGCCGGCTTCCCTCGTGTAAATATTGAATGATTGCGGTACGTTTACTTCGCCGTTGACTAAACCAGGTCCGCCGGCTCGAACTTTATGAGCGCCCCCTTCTTTGAACGGACCCACAGTAAATTGGTACGGACTTCCTGTTTACCGAAAAGACAAAAGAACTCAATACAGAACACCCGAAGATGCTAAAATTGAGGCGTGCGCTGTTATATAGAGCTGAAACGGAAACGGGTCGGAGGACAAGTCAAGTGTCGTCTAAATCGTGCTGTATAACTGCTGTATAACTAACTAATTAAGAATCATTCTCAGTTTGGCTATATAAAATGAGCTACTTATGAACATTTTTGAGGCTAAATTTGTTACCGGATATGTGCGATTCTTTGTGAAAAACTGAAATCATATGCAAGCCCATGCTTTTCGGTGTAAATTTGACGATGTACTGCGAATCGGCCAAATCGAACACTTCAACGTCTTCGGCCTTTCCTTCCGGATTTATCAATTTAGCTCTCATATCCATGGGATTCGCATCTGCAATCGGAAGAAACGCGCAGTTAATAACTGCGCAGAAAAGACAACTGAACAACCAATTTTCAGTTCTCGCCTGGTATTTTCAAGCATAATTGGCATTCTTGGTCGGCGAAAACGACGTTGGCTGGATTTCGTTGATGTTGCACTTTTTCGCTGACCGTCCCAACGCCGGCGCCCGCGCATTTGACCGTAAATGGACTACCTGAAAAAAACAACACAATTTTATACCATGATGAAGTAACACGAGCTCAACACAACATATTAAACAAGAAAGTTATAGTGAAACGAAAAAATGAGCGGAAGTTTTCGTTCGACACGAAAAATATATCATTTAACTCGATCTAAATCGAACTACTCGTACCTATAGTGAATAAATAAAGACTCAATAAAAATTTGAAAACGTTAATTATTTTTTACGGACGCAACCGCGGACGAAAAAGACATTAATCAATTTTCGTTGGTCTTTTTATTCGCGGGCCGTTGGTGACAAACGACCTGTCGCCGAATCATCAATTTTCTATCTTTTTATTGCTAAGTGCACGGCGAATCGGGTGGAACGAACGAGAATCAGCAGGTGGAACGAACAAAAAACAACATAGAATTGACGAATGATAAAAAATGCTCAATAATAATGTCGGTGATAGACCAACGACTATGTTACACGATGACATTTGAACGGAGGCAGGAAACGTGAAAATCGTGGGGTAATTCGTAACAATTACGATTTCATGTTTTTAAAATAAAAAAATTACCCTGTTTGAATTTAAAAACTGACTCAGCAACAAAATACAACTAAAATTCAAGTTCCGAAAAAAACTGTAATTTGAATAAAGAACGCACCAATTTGACGAGATTAAAAAATGACTCCGCTGGAAACAAAAAATTATTTTGGTAAGAAACAAAAATGACTCAGATATGTTTATAAAAATAGCATTTAAGCTGCCCAATGCCAACCTAGGTCGTTTTTGCTAACATCAAAAGAAATCCTGACGTTAATTATTGATAAAGATATTAATAATTCATTTTTATTTTCGACGGCTTTTGATTAAATTTGGAATGAAGGCAATTAAGGGAGAACGAAAAAAAACCATTGTTAAAGTCGTTAAACAAGTAATCGTCGGCGAATTTTTTTGAAAAAATTGAATGATTACGACGAACCAAAAAGTGATCGTAAACGGAAAAACGACGAGCATTTTGCATGCACTCACCTGGAACATGATGATCGGCGAATTTCACGCTCAAGACGTAAATTCCAGGTTCAGTTGGTTTGTAATGAATTTTGCAAATGCCTTCTTTATTTTCCTTGCATAAAACTTCGCATTTGGACGGTCCTTCGATAGAAACGCTAAGACCACCGAATCCTGAATAATAATGCAAAAATATGGCTGTATTTGTATCAAAATGCACCCAAAATTGGCAACTATTAAAACATGAAATGTAAGAACACTAGCGACAACTACAGTTGAAAATGCTTAGAAAATGAAAGTAAAAATTGTGATTTCTCAAAATGGTGAGTAATTTGATAACTGAAGACAGCTATTTCGTCAAATTACCAGCGTTCCTAGTGTCGACGACGAATTCGTTGTATTGTTGAGTTTGAGCGTGTTCCAATCCGTTGCCGCTGATTTTTACTTTATTCGAATTGCCGACTTCGTTTTCGCCGACGTGGATCCGAAACGGAGCGCCAGGCAATAAAGTTCCTTTCTTTTTAACTGACACCAAATGTTCACCAACTTCACGAGGAGTAAACGAAATGCCTGAAGAAAAAGATGGTTAAGATGGTTGGTTGGTTGGTTAGCTTTTTCTCAGTTGGAAAGAGCAAAATTTGCGTGGAGTGGAAAATTGCTCCATCGTGAAATTTGACAAAAAAACAGTTGAATGAAAAAACATCGAAACTTGGTAAAAAAAAAATGAAAACTGGTCACAAGTATCGCAAAATTGATCACAGTAGTCTTTTGGTAGGAGCAAAAAAACGGTTCTAAAAGCTCATTAATGTTTCAATTTTACCTAAATAACCTTCGTCCAATTTTCGAATGAAACAAGGTTCTTCGATTCCCGATGGACTTTTGATCGACGCGCTTAAACCTTTAATATCCGGTTCGGATATTTTCAACGATACTTCGCTGGTCGATCCGACTGAGATATGAGCACGTTTTCGTCCTTCGCCTAAGATGATAGGGGCCAAAAATGACAACACGTAAGGTAATTCATTGCGCAACGTTTTATATCTTTTTACCTGCAATTTTAGCTACGAAAGGTGATCCAGAAATTTCTTTATCGGCAAATTTCACTCGAACTTTGTATTCGCCCGGCGCCGGTGGGATCCATGAAACTGAACACGTTCCATCTTTGTTATCGTGACATTTTATATCAGCTTTCGCTGGACCGTCGATGACCACCGAAAGTCCGCCTAAAAATTGATTGTGTTTTTCGAAAACAATCAGTAAAGTGAAAAACACGCATTTAGCAACCAAAACTGCAACAAAATTAGTCGAAAAAGGCTGCAAACTTGCAAACTTTATGAACTTAATTATTGACAATAGCAAACAGTTTACATTAAAAAATTATTAGTACGATGAACAGAAGTGAAAATCATTAATTGTTAAAAAAAGATCTTAATGATAAAACTTTTATAAACACCCTAGCAGTCTTACCGGGACCAAGAATATTATGTCCTGAAAACGTAATGGTATGAAAAGTGAACGGTTCGAGGTGACTTAAAGTTACGACGGCGAAAAACGTGACGAAAAAGTAGCTTCTCCTGTGAAGTTTAAAGGAAAATTTGCAAACTTACCAGCTCCCGCTTCGCGAATGCAAACTGTGAAAGTTGCCGGTTCGCCGGCCGTTCCGAACGACAGGCCAGGTCCGTAAGCGGTAACGAATCCGTCGCGAATTGCGTCCACGTGAAATTCGAACGGGCTTCCTAAGAGAAACGTCCAAAAAATTTAATTAAACATATCCAAAACGTGTCCCACATTTTCATACAAAAATCTATGAATTGGTTTTTGACGCGCATTTTAACAAATAATCTTACCCTGAACGTGTCCACCGTCGTATAAAATGTGCATTTGATGCAAACCGCGCTCTTTCGGTTGATACTTCACAGTCACCGAACCGTCATGATTTTCTTTTATGGTCGGCAAATCAGTTTTTCCGCTCGGCATTTTCACTTCGGCAGTTAAATAACCAGTGCCAGGTAATTTAATATTCCAAAATTCAACTGGGGGCAAACCTTCCGAAAGATGTCCGCCGTTTGATAATTCTTCGTTGGCGCTATGTAATAATTTTCGTTCCTGATAATTTTCCGGAGTTTGGGCCTAAATAGACCGAAGAAAAAAATAAGTCTAGTCGAATCAGAAACAAAACGTGCAGCCGCGGTAAAGATTCAATTTTTCGCTAATCAACTGCAACACTTTCAAAAAACGATTTGAGCAAGACTTAATCCCTAATCTTACTACGTATTAATGCATGCGCAATGGAGAAACGTAATTTTAAAGCTCAATGCTTCGAACAACTTTTGAACCACGAAACAACGACGAGCCGCTGAAAAGTTCGTTTCTGCAGCCATCTGTAGAGCGCAGTAACGCTACCGCCGTAGGGCCACGAGACTTCGTTGGTCTTTGGTAAGTGTAGCGTGCAATTTTCAAAACGGACTGAGTAACATTTTGGTTCATAGTAATTTTTCGAACTAAGCTACGAGCAATGAGGAGGCGAGGGCTCAACGTCAGAAACGTCGCCTCAGTATTAGTCGTCGTTTGTTTCAGAAACGGGAGCGAAACATAAATTTCTTTCAAAGAAAACATGATTGAGGACAATGAGCAATCGAAACTTTCGAAACAACTGACATGGGTAAAAAAGTTTTTAAGCAAAGCTGGAAATGGTAAAAAACAGAAAAGAGTTTGCTTCTTCGATTTGAAACGACGATTCAGTAGGAGGAAGAAAAGATCTAAATTAAACGCGAAAAACGTGCTTGAAAAATGAAGAAAAAACATGACACGTCAGATTCCCACTTATAGAAATTCAACACTTTAATCGAAAAAATAGAAAGAGGAAAAGGCGCAATTAGGGATAATTAAATTAGGCACACGTCGGAAACAAAACAATGTTCTATAGCAATATGGTAAAATAAATTTTCAGCCTCCCAAGTGAACTTACATTGAGAAAATATTCGCCGTTTGGAATCAACCGCCCGCCGAATTTGACGTTCATTTTATATTCGTCCGGATGCTTGACAGAGTAATTTATAGAATACGTTCCGTCTTTGTTATTGTCCACTTGCGGATTTGATGGAAGGGCGCCTCGATGGGTGGGTAGCATTCGGCAAGTGACGAAACCGTGGCCGGCGTCGGCCGCGTTGACGATCATACGATATTCCTCGTTAATGAGGATATTTTCGTGTAATCCTTCTGAAAATACAAAATACGTGTCGGAAATGAAACTAAATTAAAGACCAATCTCCAATCGTACCAGTGATGAAACATTTGGACGCGTCGCCGACGGCGTGAGCTTTGATATTATACGGCGAACGTGGTATTTCTTGACCACCGTATTTAACCATTATATTATACGGACCAACGTCGTCGGGCACGAAAGTCACATCGTACAAACCGTTACCGCGATCCAAAACTTTAACAGGATAAGGCAAGTTGTCCGGACCCTAAAAAGCAACGTAAACTACAGTTTGCTCGCGAAACGCATTTACGACACGATATCTTACGACGACGACAACTTCCAAATTTGCGTAGCCGGCGTTCGTCGTATCGACGGTGAATGAAACTGGAATGCTTGCAGGAACTTCGCCGAGGGGCACGATATGGCCGCTAATGCGAACCTTTTGCGGTTCGGCAGTGGGCAACACTTTCATTCGATACGGACTGCAAAAAAGAACCGTAAAAACTGCAGAACAGTAATATATGCGAGGTTAGGGGAAATATTAGAAACACGAATGCAATAGTTGAAAATCGTATTTCTAAAACGACTGTAATCGAAATTAATTCGGGAATAGTTTCGACTGAATGCATCCCAAATAATTACCTATTGGCGATTTCGTGATCGCCGTACGTGATATGAATGGTGCAATGGGAGCCTTCGTCGGGGGTATAATATGTAACGTCGTAAGTATTATTTGGTCGCTCAATTATTTCGGGCAGTCGGTCGATTGAACCTGAAAATCAAAGTCAAGAAACCATTTTAGACAAAATTTTCGATTAACGTGAATCAAAACCGAACCTTGATCAGGCTTAACCACTACGTTTAAAGGCGCGTAACCGCTCCGACTGGCATCGACGTGAAAGCTCAACGGCATGTTAGCTCGGCATTTATCCGCTTCTAGGCCGGGACCCCAGGCGGAGACCTTTTTGTCATCGACGGGATGTTCGACGAAAACGTGGAATGGACTACCTAAAATGAACGGGAGTTGGGAACAAACGATACGAAATATAGTTTTCGCCCATTTTACCGTGAATATCGTGTTGTTCCAAACGGACCGATATCGTATATTCACCGGGAGCCGTCGGAATGTAAGAAACTAAATATGAACCGTCCCGTTGATCGAGGCAAGTCATCTTTGCTTCCGACGGGCCTTCGAGGGCGATATTCAGTTTACCAGAACCAGCGCCCTGCAGAAACAAAACGTAAAAAAACAAAAATATGTATGAAAAGAATGCGACAAATTTGAGTGCTAATACTTTCGTATTCACGATAAAATTGTTCGGTTGATCGACGTAACCACGATCCAATCCGGGTCCAGAAGCAGTACACCGGCTGGGATCGGTGCCGTGTTCGGCAGAAACGGTTAAGGGTGTTTGAAGTGGAATGTTATCGTATAAAACTTCGAAACTATACAAGCCTAAAAATACAAAAATGCGCAAAGAATAATTGTAATTTCGTATCACTTCGAAAATTCAAAGAATGTTATTGTGCAATAAATCTGTTTGATTTCTATTTTGCCGTGATTATTTTGTTTTACCTTCGTCGCGAGGTTCATAAGTGACCACGTAAGTGCCATCCAATTTGTCTTTTACGGGAACGTTAACGTATTTTCCTGACGGTTCGCGCATAACACACTTGAGGCGATCGTCGCCGCCGGTTTTCGATAGCGAACGACAATCTACTTTGAAATCCGTCGCCGATCCAACGAGTACGTCTGAAAGCAAAGTTTCAGTTCAGTGAAAACTGTTACAAAATCGCATTCAGTATTCGCTGAAATTGAACTTAACAACGACCTAAGTGAGTATCTTGCACGTAACAAAAAGCGATACAGTTACGAAAATACAAAATAAAACAACAAAATATGAGAATGGGATATGAATCGAAAAATTACGAACAAAAGCGAGTAGAAAAAGAATGAATTGTTGCTATCCTTTTTAGTGGGTGATCGTATGGAGCAAATGAAAATATATATAAAAATATCAAAAGCACACACCATTTTACCGGACGGCGCCGCCGAACCGGTACTACGTAACATTACGTCGTTCGACGAAGACGTCGACGTCGACGGTCGCGACGGCGGCGAAAAACAACAATCGTCGTTGACATTTCTATTATCGTCGATAAAAACTCTGAACGGACTACCGGGAATGTGCTTTTGAGCGAAGCAAATGTTGACGAAATAAGTTCCAACTAACGTCGGGATATAAGCAACGGTGCACGTACCGTCGCCGTTGTCCTGACACTGAAAATTAACCTCGGAAGGGCCTTCGACGGTCAAATCTATGTTCGCCCGACCGGCACCGCGGGTATCAACATAGAACATGGCCGATTCGTCGACGAATCCGCGAACCAATCCATCGCCGAATGCTCGCACCAATTCGGGGGCCACATGGGCTCCAGTCGATTCGCAGCTAACGTATTCGCTATTTCGTCGTGGCATTTGCGGCGGTTGCCTAACGGCGTCCGAAAACGGTTCGCAAAAATCTTCGTCGGCGGAATGAAAATCTAACGGGCTGAGCGTCGTCGGCGACACGAATTCTTCGTCGGCCAATTCGTTTTTACGTCGATCCAGCAACGAATGTCGATCGACGCTGGCCAATTTGAAAGGACTGTCCGATAGTAGGCTATTGTCCATGAAAATTTCGATCGTGTAATCGCCCACCTCGGACGGGGAAAATTTCACACGAAAACCGTTCACGGTTTCTTCGATGGCAGCTTCGACGACGCGACCAGTCGGCGACGTGATTACGATTCGTATTTGTCCTATTTTCGTAGGATCGTGTGCCAAAATATGAAACGTTTTCGCCATATTTACTATCACCGGAGCTACGAATCAATGAAGAAAGCGAAAATAGCAAATTTTTGGCGTTTCGATTAGCGAACCAGGCAAAAGTTTAGACTCACGTACAACTTCGAGCAACGGGTACTTTCAAGAAGGTTACGATATTATTCAGGGCATTTTCGACGACGTGCGATTAATATTTTTCGTTTATACGCTCATGCAAACAGGTTAACATTTCGTTTTGGATTGAAAGAAAAAATACTTTCGTCGCCGTCGAACAACACTTCTTATGATGCATCAGTAAGCCGAATAAGCAGCTACATTTTGTCTCTCGAATACGAAAAACGAGTACATTCCTTCATTCAATCCGATGGAAAATCATCATCATCGTCTCGTGTAATTTCGGTGAAAATCAATTTCTAACGACAAGAAAAAGCCAACATCGAGTGTGTTTTTTTCATACAAAACTAAAAACGTTATCGAATGTGATTAGAGCGGGCAAGAAAAACGTTGTTTGTACGTCGTAAAGGCTGTAGTTGTTGAACGCGGGAGAAGGGAAATAAGAACTTCTTCGACAACGTTAAGTACCTCGTTAACGAGGTCTTAGAACATGCAAATTCGATTCAAAAACGGCCATCGTCAATTATGTTTCGTTGAAGAAATACGAAACGCGCACCGCTAGTAAGTATACAAATTTCAGTTATCATTAAAGGGCACGCGAATTTTCAAAAACTCTGTTACGCTAACAAACTGCGACGTTCAGGTAACAATGGCAAGACGCATAATAAAAACAAATTTCAGTTAAAAAGTACACTGCAAACGTAGGAGAACGAGCCAAAAACAGGATACACGTGCGAAAAGCAAACCTTTCTTTAAAATACTCTTATGAACGAGCAAATGAGAAACGTACTTCCATCCAAACCTTCCACGCGAATACCTCCAACGTCCAAGTGAGGTTGAACGTTAATTCGAATCGGCGAACCGGGAATTTCGGATCCGGCGAAGATCACGCGCAAATGATAAGTGCCCGGTCTCGGAGCGTTGTATTTAATTGTGAACGAACCGTCAGCGTTATCCAGTACTGATATGTCGACCGGGGAGCCTTTATCGTCGTTCAATTCGACTTCAACCTCGCCTAAACATAAACACGAGTTAGAAGTCAAAAAAGACCAGTGAAAAATAAATTCCTAACGTATTTTATTACCTGGGCCCGCTTGTTTGCAGTCGATGATGAAATGAGTCGGTTGCAAAGTTTTGACACCCTTTTCAACACCCGGACCGTAAACGCGAACTTTGGACGGATCGAGCGGTTCTTCAACGAATACCTGAAACGATTTTGTCTTTCGTGCAACTAAATAATGCAACAAAAACGCTATAGTTGAAATTTCAACTAACCCTATACGGCGAACCAGCCACTGCTACGCCACCGTAAGAGACCAAAATCGTATGTCGGTTGGCTTTCGTCGGTACATACCAACAAGTATAGGTACCGTCGTGATTATCACGAACCTTAAAGTCGAAGCGAAAAATTAACGAAAAATTAACGGTTGGAAAACGAAACCTGCAAGGTACGAAAAGTCATGTACACGAGTTGGAAAAGTGAAACATACTATGTTTAAACATTAAACTACATTAAAGATCGCAACATTAAAAATAACATTACATGGGTTCAAAAATGAAACATACTATGTTTAAACATTAAACTACATTAAAGATCGCAACATTAAAAATAACATTACATGGGTTCAAAAATGAAACATACGGGTAATTAATTGAATACATGTTACTTACTTTAATGTCCATCGGTTCGTAATCTCTACTCAAGCCCCAAATTCTCAAGGGTGCATCGCCAGCACCTTTCGTTTCGACGGTAAATTCAGTCTTTTGATTCTTCTGAACGCCTCGATTCTGAACGCCGGGACCGTGACAACGAACCTAATGCGATTTCACAATATGCGATACGTTTTTCGTTTTTTCCTCTCGGTTCTTATAATTTCATTTCATTTCGTCGCTAATACTCACCATGCTGGGCTTAACTTTTTCTTTGTAAGGTAAAACTTCGACCATGTAAGGCGAATCGGGTATGTCTTCGGCGGCGCATAAAATATGAATGGCGTAATCGCCAGGCGACGTTGGTGTGTAAGACACTTCGGCGGATCCATCGCCGTTATCCTTGCAGTCGATTTGAGCTTTCGATGGACCTTCGATTGAAAATCCTGAAAAGTTCATAAAATCTATTAAACGTACTTCAAAAAAGAGTGAAAATCGATCAATTTATGTAACACAATTATTTCACGCTTTTTAAGCCTTAATTCAGGTTTTATTATAAGTTTCTAACAAGAATTCAATTTTGATCACAAACGGTAGTTTCTTTCCCATGCACATTTTCTCTTTCAAACGATGTTTATTAGACATTTTTTTGTTAAAGAAAGAAAGAAAAATGACGCCCATTATACTTTCAATGGAATATTTTGATTAAAAAGCATGTCGAATCATTTATTTTTCTTATGATATAAGTAAAAACAATTGTCACATGTCGAACGATGCAATTGATATTCGCAAAGATTCTCGAGGAAACGATGGATTCATAAATATTTCACTTTGTGAATATATTATTTTTCCATTCCATACGAACACCAAGTCGACGCGTTTCCGAACAAAACCAGTCAACATGTAAATAATTTAATGATAAAATATATGTCTGCGAAATACAAAAAGTCCATGTAGGTTTTGTTGAAAGCAAAAAATTGTGCTGGTTTCATTTATTTTCTCATTCGTCGTTCGATTATTGCGACGAATGAGGTCAATTTTTTAGTTTCACGGCTTCGATTGAAATTAATTTAAAAAAACATCTCCGTTCGTCGTTCGACGTGCAAAAAGAGTAATAGTTCGTCGTTCATTGTGCAAAAATAGGAAAATATTCGAGCGAGAACGCGCTTATTCGAGAAACGAAGATGATTTCAAAAAGCGTCGACCAATGACTGCAAACTCAGCCAAGAACGGTGTTCGGCGCCTTTGTTCCGTATTCCATTTAGAAACCAAGTATTTCTTTTAATATTTTCAATAAACGAAAGGGTCGGTTGGAACCGAAGCGCCTCCGGATTTCGTCTAATTAAGCGAAACGAAAGAATATATTGACAACAGCCGCGAGGTGCACTCTTTGAGAAAAAACCGTCGTCGAAGGAGTAACGAACGACGCATGAACGAGGCTAGAACTCGGTTCAAGAATAATAGCACATAAAGAGAAAGAACTAAGAAACTGTCGTCGTCGCTTTTTTGGTAGAAATTGAGCGGCTTTGAGAATAAAAGAGCTTTCAAGAATTTCGACCCATAACAAAACCTGCAAGGACTTTTTATTATTGCAATTCGGTTATTGAATGACGTACAATTTAATATCGATATGTTCGCACTTCGGAGACTCGTAGATGTAACGACACGTGAGGAAAAAGGTAACTTTTTTCATCGTTCGGTTCGTCGACTACATGCGCCAGCCAATTAATGCCGCAATAGAGCGAGCAATATTCGAGTTGACAGTCGGCATCGTTCGGGCGTAAATTGAATTTTTATTTTTATTTACTTTTATACATATTCGAAATCTGATTCCATCAGAATTATTTGGTAACACGTTTTCGCTTAATTAGAATAAAAAGTTTGTGCGAGTGAGTGATCGAACGATTGCGAGCGTCGTCGGTCATCGATCATAATCATTTATCAATAAAAAAGCGTAAGAAAAAACGTCGTCCAAAGTGTTGTTGGGCGATAATTTTACTCATCATTTCATCTCGATTCGTCAACTCGTCGAAACAACATCATCGAACGAAATCGGTTTCACGCCAACGACGACAATGCTCATAACGCCGAAATCGACGACTCAAGGTGGCGCCGGCGGTGCTTACAATAGCGGAATTTTGTTTTTCGCTGGAATAACGGTTCTAGCCAGTCTATGCGTTAGTTTGGTCGCGTGCAAGTTTTACAATGATCGACAGCAACAATCGTCCACCGGCGACGACGAAGACGACGAAAACGATGAAGACGAAATTGACATGGATTCAAACAATATTAATTGCGCTTGGAGTCGTCGTCGGCGACGTAACAATAAACTAACAACTATGAATAACGGAAACGCGACGACTATACTCTATGAAGATATGAATATTTGGTCCAAATCGTTGCGAACGACGGCGATAAATAATACGACGACGAATTCGTCGTCGATGGATCGAATACAAATTGCTTTACCTTATTATAGGGAAAATTCACCGAAACCGCCTCGACGCTTCGACACGAGGAAAAGTTATAAGTTGACCATGTTGCAAACAACGACGAAAACTTTCGACGATTACGAAATCGAAATTACAAGCCCAGAAACGTACGTTTAATTTAGTTGTACCGGTGTTAGAAATTTTTTTTGTAATACATGAGCGAAAAAAAGATCGTATGTTCTTCCAAAGTTTATGGCAAATTTTAGAATCGATAAACGTACTTATTTTAATTTTGCGTGCTTCAAAACGGTACAACTGAAGTGAGTTACATGGTTTTGATAGTTTTATGAAAGTGCGAGCAAAACGTATACCCTGGTAGCGCAAAGATGCAATCAGAAAATAGATTTAACGCAAATCTTGTTTTGTAATTTCTTTCGCTCAATAACATGCGTTTTATCAGAATAAACAAACCAGGTGAAAGATGGCCAATAGAACGAGAAAGGAAGATAATAGTTAATTGAGTATGCGTGAAAAAATCTTAAGAAAGAAATTCACGCGTCATGGTAAAAAAAATAGAAGCCGTGGATATATACGAAACAAACGTAATTCTTCGCTAAGGAACAAAAAAATCTTATTCACTCTGTTGATCAATTATTCCACTTTTGGGCAATACCCAATGGGAGTTGATAAAAACAAAAACTTGCTACGTCAGCGACTCATAATTGAAAAAACTAAAAATGTGGTTAATTAGAAGTGTATTACCTAAGGATCCAGTTTCGCCGTTTGTTTCCACTGTGAAATTACAAGGCAAGTTTGTCATACCACCCTCCAAACCCGGTCCGAAGGCACGAATTTTTGATTCAAACGGTTTACCAACACTGACCTAAGAGAAAACAAAGCGGTGATAGAAAATCCAAATATTACAGTGTTTCTGAAATCGACATACTTCGAACGGACTTCGAGATATTTTCTGCCCTTCGTAAGCGATGTTCACCTGATAGACACCGGGGGTTGTCGGTTCGTAGGCGTAAGCGTGAGTCGTATCGCTCAATTTTGTTTTTTCCGTCAATCGCATAAGTTTATCGTCTGAAAACAAATCGGTGAACAACGTGCAATGCCGAAAAAACCGCAAATCGAGGTCAAAAATCGAAACGTACTTGGATCCATAATTTTAACGTCGACATTTCCACCAGCGCCGGCACCATCCGTGTAAACTTTAAAAGCGGCTTTGTCACCGATGCGAACGCCTTTCGATTGTAAACCTCGACCCCAAGCTCGAACTTTACTGGCATCGTAAGCTTAAAAAACAGCGACGACTATAGTTCAGCACCAGTTAGAACGAATATACGACTCGAAAATGTACTCGGCGTTTGCTTAACGGGCGACGGCGGTGGTTTAACGGGAGATTGCAGCGGTTCGTTGAATCGTCGCAAAGGAGCACCTTCTTTCAGTCGAGCGTTAGGATATTGGCTCAAATATGTCATCATACTTTGCTCGTCAACGTTTGGATTAATAAAATCTTCGGGTTCAATCAACTGAAATCAGAAATGCCAAGCTAAAATATAAATTAAATTAACATGAGATGTAAAGACCGAACGAACTTTGGCAACTCCCAGCCAATCGTCGGCTAAGTTCATTGCTTGCGTAGTATTGTTCAAGGCATTTTTCGGTGCCCACACTTGCCAATCAGGGCAAAGACCTGAAATGAAAAATGCGCATTAGTTTTCAAAAAGATCACGCATTGTTTCAAAAACAAACTCATATTCAACTTCGTTCAGTTGTTTGTTACCTGGCGCAACTGAATCGACTAATGCTCCTAAAGCTCGTCCATCTTTCCAATCCGACGTAAAATTGCCGACATCAGACGACGGAATCTTAAATGTAAAAAATGATGAATTAAAAGTAAGTTTGAAATCAAAATGAGGGTTAATTTCACGTATTACCCTTCCTTGAATCCAATGCATAAGTCTCTGTTTGGGAGTTTCTTTGGTCGTCGGACTTTTCACTTGAGCACCGTCTTCATCCCAGATCGGTAACGATATCGAATACTTTAAAATCAAAGTCCATATTAAACCCAAAATTAGTTTTAAACGTTGATCGACTATGTCGGAGCTGTCTGAAACGAGAATAAACCCATATTTACTACAAAGACCCAACAATTTCCTTATTTTGTTGTATTTTCTTGCGAGAATTTATTACAAATACATGAGAACAATTTTACGGCTCTATTTTTAAAAACGGCGACAAATTTAGAGAATATTTTAAAAGTTACATTTCAATCATGTGTATGTCAAAAAATTTTAGCCTTTTTTATTGTACAAAACGTACGGATTTTCTTGTTATTCACGGTGTATGTACGCAAGCATTACGGCATCAAAAATGTCGTTTACGCATTCGATATTTTAAACGAAACGATTATAAACGTTGGACAAACATTCTCATTAAGGTGTTTCGTGCCTTTGCTATTTTCAGACATATTTCGGCATTATAAAAAGGGCAGCAATCTAAGCGTAGCAAAATGGCAAGGTGAATCAACAAAAAAATAGCTTTTGAGAAAAAGGTTCTATTCCGATAACGAAAACAACGCTAACACGTTTTACGTAAAAATCTAATTGTGTCAACTAACTTGTACGAAGAAAACAAGTAATGCACCCGGAAGAAATAAATTACAAGCACAAAAAACAAATGACAAGAAAAAAAATCACTATTTTGTTTTTTATTATCTTATCCAGTGAACGAACAATAAAGTTTTTCAAACTTTGCGCGCGCTCAAATTTATATTACATCAACAAACAAAAAACGATGACAAATTCGATTAAAGAAAAATGTTTCATAAAGACAGCCGGTTGCATCTTTTAGTATAACGATCGTCGAGAAAGATATGGACACAAAATGTAAACCAGAATGTGTTCAGTAAACAAAAAACCTGATAAAACGTTGACACACGACCTCCCTGGCTGAGACAGACCGAAATGCAAAACGACACCATAAAAGAAGAAAACACGAGCAGAAACAAAAATGTAGAAGGTCGTTCAAGGTCATTAAAAGAAGACTGTTCGACTGTTGGAAAATGAAAAACATATTACGCCTAGCACGTCCTCAATTAATGTGCTTCAAAAGTTTAGTTTAGATTTTAACACGTGAAGCTTTTTTTGTGCGCAAGAACTATATATGAAACGATTGCAAAATAAACTTCCATTGCAACGTACATATGTAACTTTTGTAAAAAAAAAAAACTTTCTGGAAGTGATATTCGGTCCCATGCACATTAAACAAGTACGCTTTTACTGAAACGTAAACGTAAGCAAACTTAACCTAATCGAACACTTTTCGAGCAGTATACAGCATGTAAAGAAGGAAAACTGCCAGGGAACATTTTAGATGCAAAGCATAGTAGTTTGTATGATGCATAATACATATAGGAACGGAAAATTGTACGGAAAAGCTGGTAAAATGTGTGCTATAAGATATTTTTTGGTTAGTTCTCGTTTTTATACGTCTATCCCGACACTTCGTGGTTTGTTAGCAAAAGAAACGAATGGGACGCGACTCAACGGCACCTATTACAGCCCAATTGTTAACGAAAGCATCGTGCAAACAACATTGTCGTCGGGCATAATAGAGCAAAGATCCCTTCGGGAAAGCAAGCGAGAGCGAACGAATGTTTATAAAAGACACTTCTAGCAAACACAAAAACAAAATAGTGAAACGATAAAAGTGTTTCATTCGATTAAAAGACCATTTTCTCGAGCTACTCATCGTTAAACCGACGAAAACGGCTAAGAACCAAACACGAACCCCTGTGGTGCATTTGGTGAATGATTTTTAAGCTCGCCTTTAAGTTGAGGATAACGTTTCGGAAACCAGGTTAGGAAAGGAGGGGAAGAGGAGCAAGATTTGCAAACACATCGGATCAATTTGGGTCGGAAGATTTAAAAAGCTAAAAAGTCTAGCGTATTAAAAACGCGCAGCTCTTTCGATTAGCGGTTGTCAAATCTCGCCATTTAACCAACGTAGACGATGAAAAAAAGTGTTCCACCAGTTTCCTTTCCGAATGGCGAAAAAACCCCGTTGACTTTGTAGACAGGCGACGCGACCAAATTTCATTCGTTGGTATACAATCCGAATTTCAAGTTTTTTTGCGTCGGAAAACTTGCATAACATTTTCGAACTCAAGAATGTACACTGTTTTGTTCAAAGATTGTGAATGGCAATTGTCAAAAACTATTATTCAAAATTCTTACTCATCTGAACCTTATTTGTTGATCTCAGATTCAACAATAAAACACAAATTAAATTTTATTATTCAACAAAAAAACTATTCTAAAAGTAATTACCTATGTTAACCAATTGGACGTTTTCAGATTTTAAAAATTCCAACGCGACGGAAACGTTTTCGAGTTGTTGCATGCGCATCGTTGGCTTTTTATTGTACCGCGGCAACTTTTTATGCGACAAAACTTGGATCAAATCGATCAATAATAATCCATCGGATAAATCAGTTTCCAAATTATCGATATGTTTGTTAATGCATTTCAACTGTTCGTTGGCCCATCGAGTGAAAGTATTTTGTTGAATCTAAAAATATGAGACCATAGCACAAAGTGCATAGATGATGCATGATAACTTCACAATAAAACGAATCGATTATCAAAAACAAGATCATGAGCACACGTAAGACAAAAGTGGTCTTCAGAATGGGCATTTATCAATGCACTTGCACAACACGACGCACAGCGCCCACGCATAACAAAAAGAGATCAGTAGCATGAATGACAATATAAACGAGTTTCGATGGGAAATGACACACGGTTGGATTCGCAAACAACAAAGAATCACATTTCGGTAACGTAAATGATTTATTGTCGATTCACACCTAGCTAGTCTTCGCGCGAAGCAAACATCCGTGCGACTCCCAACGAATTATTCCCTCCTTTTGAAAACAGTCGAAGGCATTCACACGCTTCAGGTAAAACGGAAAACATGCATTAATTAGAAATGACTAATCTTCGCAGCGAAAAAACAAGTGCTCCAAGTTTTGATTGGCGCATTTATCGACAACAAAACAAAGTTCATACGATTTTCTTACCCGTTTCCAAGCAGCATCTTCGTTCAAATCTTTCTCCATGCCGTCGAAATGATGGTGGCCATTACCGTTAGCCGAGCTGATATCCGTTTCGTGCGGAGGATGAGTGGCCATTGTTTCCACAGAATCGTCACCGCTCGAATTCGTTCGTTGCGTAAGAATAAACTTTACGGATCGATTTGATGAGCTATCGTCGACGAAATTCGATAAATTATGACGATCAACGATTCGATTTTGATTTCGTAAATTATTTATCCTCGATGAAGTCGATGTTGAAGAATTATAATCCCCGTCGTTGTCGTTTTTTGCGTATAATAAATTTTTTTTCGACGTTTCGAAATAAGCGCCCGTTCGTGCACAACCGAGGCCGACGACGCTTCGTGAAAACAACTTTCCAGGCTCGTCGCCGCTTCTATACATGGCCGTTGAAATTCAATCACGCGACGCGCTGAAGAAAAAACGTCCAATAAAAAACGTTTTAGTTTCAAATATTTGTCCAATGAAACTCAAAAGGAGGCGGTTTGCGCGATTTTTGAAACTTTATTGTACGCCCGCCGTTGGGCGTATCTTTTATTCGCCCGTAAACGGGACGAAAAACACAAACTTTTTGTTGCGTGTTTCATCTTAGTTAACAAGGCGGGAGAGATAAAAAAAGGATTTTTTTCAAAGATACAAATTGCTCTTTTATGAATCGACACTTTTTCAACGCGTGAACATTCATGACTGATTTTGTGAAACTAAAAAACAACTCGTTTTCTTCGAATTTTCGTGATGGGACATAATACGGAACGATGAATAATCATCAAAAAAGTGGACGAATTATTAGTAGATAATTAAGAAAGGTGGATCTTTTATGGACAACCGTTCGATTAACTCTAAGTCGCTGTATGAGAATATTTTCTTACCAAAGAGCTCAAAGTGGAAGTCAAGGGCATAGGTCGTTCTAAATCTTTCGACGGGCGGTAGGGTGGTATTTTGGCCTTGGACTGGTTGTTTTTAGGGCAAAAAGTGTTCGGTAAAAGGGTGTTTTCACACAATAAATTTAAAACGGCTTTATTAAACAGCTTACAGGCAATATTGCGTGCGTGTTTGTTAAATATTTCTCCTCAATTTTAAATCATATCTCTCTTTCTCGGCCACATTCCAAAGTATTTTGTGTAACTTCTCTTTCAATCACATTAAGGATGGCAATTACGAGAGAATCGTTAAAACAGGTAACAAATCAAAAATGGCGAGATTTATGTTCCGAACGACTAATTTTCCACAATTTTTAACTCGTAGAACATCCTGAAACTTTTAACATCGGTTGATAATCCTCAATAAACACGATTATTAACACTGCCTGCAACATCCGATTTTCGGTATCGCTTTGGCGACGAAGTCGAGCGAAAACACATTCTTTTCTTTCTCTAACTTACTACGTTTCTCGTTCACGCTCTTTTTTTACATTCGCACACCTCACAAGAAAATATTCTTTCGAAAAACTCTGCTCTTCTTGCCAATGTCGAATACCTTTATAAACGTCTTTGTAAATTTATTTCGGCGACACGCGCTAGTCGCAACTCAAAAGTTTGCCCTCCGACTTTTCGTGGTCGATTAGCTTTTCTTCATTTTTTTTTCGAAAGTGTCGCGCCTTCGTTTTCTTTGAGTCACGCCGAAAAAAGTGATTAAATTGTTATTTTGACGGGTACCCTTGTTCAGAGTGTCGGTGGCACCAGGACATGCTATCAGTTTTTAAATTAACGTTATACTATCCAGTTATTGGAAACACTTAGGTATAATTACCCCTGCATGGGTAGATGCAAAATAAAAAACGTTTCATGAATCGAATTTCTTCATGGCAAATCTCAGACATAGAGTAATTTGATCTCGGATAACAATTACATTCAACCAACTGCTAGAATTTGCTGTTGTTTTTAATCTTAAAACTGTCCCAAACATGCCAGTGCTGATGTCTCTTCGGGTTTAGGTATTATTGTTTTTGTTGCAGGGTCCATTTTCATTAGAACGTCAAAACAATGCTGTAAAAAGACGTCGAAGGCTATTATTAATTATAAAAATGTGTTATTACAATAGATTTCTATGAGGCTATGTGTGAATCGGTTTTTTTATTATGAAAGTTTCTGTGCACTCCATTTTTTGCAAATGGGAGCTGCGCGTACTCACTTTGCGAAAACGCTCAGACGAGCCAAACTCAACTTACGAGGTACTTTGGACGAACCAACTCCGTTACGTGTTGTTTGTATATTCGTAGCACCCCATTTGTGGGTTACGGAATTTGCATATTTTGCGGATGTATTCCATTTGGTCAAAAGCCACCAATCTACAGCCAGACGCCATGTACTTGGCAGCCGATTGCAAGACGCGAAAGAAATCGTGCGTCTAATCATTCTGAAGCTAGTTGTACCTCTGAGTTTAGAAATGCCTGTTTTATTCTTTCGCCTCATTAGTAGCTATGTTCACATTCCTTTGCTATTATCTTTTAGTTGTGGTCTGTTCATAACCAAAGGTTAGTAAACTGCCGAGTGCGTTTTTGCTCGAAATTATTCGTTAATCTTGCGTTCGCCGTAGTCGGTCGTGTCGAAACGTTGAGTCAATTCATTTGCTAACTGTCATTCTTATTATGTCGCCGGAAGATTGGGTCGCTTTGATGATCCTCTTAGCCATGGTTGTGGGCGGCTACTTCGGTTATTTATTTTTCGAAAATCTACACGAAAAGAAAATCGTTAAACCCGTTGAAGAAATCGTCGATCCGAATGGAAAGAAGAAATTGCAAACGAAAGGTGAACACAGAAAGAGAAGCAAAGGTGAAAAGAAAAGCAAAGGAAAAAAGAGAAGCAAAGGCGAAAAGAAAAGCAAAAGCGAAAAGAGAAGCAAAAGCGAGACGAGAAGCAAAAGCAAACGGCCGAAGGTCCGGTTGGACAACCGAAAGCCAGGTAAGATTCAAAAAATTAAATTAAATTAAATTGCTACAATTTTATGTTTTTTTTAGAGGTTAAGACAACGTTGAGCATTCCAGAAAAACCAACACATGCAGAATCGCAGCCACGGATCGTTCCAAAGACGAGTCTACCAGAAAAGCAACTACAAGCAGACACATTACCGCAACTGGTGACCGTTCCAATGCAGAGTGTTCCAGAAAAAGAAATACATGCAGAAGCGCAACCGCAGCCGATGATCTTCCCGAAATTTATCGTTCCAGCCAACGTTTAATGAGAAATTTCTGTTGTTACGTACTTGTATTTGTTTTTCGCTACTAGTTGATTTGTTTAATTAAGACTTTCAATTAAAATCAAACGCGTATTTTGCCTTAAATGCATCAGCAGCTTTAGAAGTAGTTGGTGTTAATTCATTAATAACGCCATTGTGACCGTTAGCTGTTAAAAAGTGTCATTTTGCGCTTATAACCCCAAAATATATGGAGGCAAAAGCAGGCGAAAAGTGCAATGTGTTTCATTTAATTTCTCCTTTGTTTAATGGTGTTTCTCAAACTGCACAAGCGATTTAATAAATTTTACTTTTTTGCAAAAAGGTAAAAATGCACGACAAAGAACGATCAAAACAAATTATTAACGATTAAACGTAAAATAAAAATCCCTTAAAACATTTATTTAAAAAACGCAGCATTAAGGTTTACTAAATAAAGAGCACGTAATACCAATTCAAACCCTGTACATCATCAACAGTCATAAAAATTTATACTATAAATACATGTTCTTCGTAAGTTTAAACAGAGAAAAGAGAACCATCCAAAATTTACATTAGACATACGATGAAAAAAGCTTTTTGTTCATATCCATTATTGTTGTTCAAACAAACAATTCCTTTCTTTTACCAGCAAGTTGCAACAAGAAGTGTAAAAAAAGCTGTCTAAACATGTTTCTTTTAAAATAATGTATCATTTCTTCTTCAAGCAAACAGGAAACGGTGAAATACCACAAAGTTAAGCGTCAAAACCGCGATGGTGTTCAATTACATAATTTATAATATCTTTACAAAGAAAAAACATTCGCGGAATGAGACTTAGTGACCGTTTCTCAAGGAAAGCACCAATGAAAAGAAAAAGCATTCACGAAAAATATATTTTGTACGAACGATTCACGGTAGGAGTAGGTACTTTCTTCCATAAAAAATAACTTTTTTGCAATACGACGGGAAAAATTGACGAGAGACAAACGATAAACGGCGAATACCCGACACTAAACGTAAAAGATGTGACGAAAGAAGAGAAAGGGCAAAATTAAACAACATAAAGTCCTGTTAACAATGAAAAATTCGCTCAGTTCGGGTAATTTTCACATTCAATAAGCAAAGGACGGAATAGTTCTTAACGAAAGCAGGATAAACGGCGCGCAGGTCAAAAATTTAAACTTTAGAGGATTAAAATTAATTCGGGGCTCCTCTCGACCCTCCTGCCGAATTTCACTTATTGGAACGAATTCTGCTCCGTAGAAATGTGCACCGAAAACGTATCGAGCAATAAGCAATAAAATTGCTTCAAATAAATGTTCCGCTCATTATTTTTTAGTGAATAAAATAGAAATCTTTTTCGATTCACAATTAGGCACAAACGTGCCAACTTTCGGCAGTGATCTAGGCGTTTAAATTCGCTAACAGAAATATGGAATAAACGACGAAAAAAATAAAATTAATCCAAAACTGTAATTTCTTGTTATGAGTAATTTCATAGTTTCCATTTTAGTAAAAATTGAAGCCAACAAAAGAAAGTAAAAAATAAATTAAAATCGAACTCAGAAACCTAAAATATTGCATTATCATAGGAACCGAACAAAAAGAAATCAGATGAAAGCAAGATTAGTTTAGAATTCAGAACAAACGGATATTTATGATAAATGTCCATCTACAGAATCGTTTGTCGCCGTAATACTCGAAAAAAACGGAAGAAACGCCAATAGAAGTGCAATAAGGAGAATAAATAGTGGAACAGCGGAGCAAAAAGCAACCTAAAATGAAATACAATTTATTTATTTTTTTGAAGTTTTGTTCAGTATCAATAACTTACGGTTCGAGTTTGCAGTGATAAATCGTCCCAGTTGAAACCTTTCTCTTGCCCTTTCGGAAATTTTTGTTCTCCATATGAGTTAATAGTTTGCAACGATGACTCGTCGCAATTAAGAACATTTTCGTGCTCTTTAGTCAATTGCTCTGAAACGAAAGCGGTGCTAAAAATAGTGTCAGTGTGATAAATTGTATTTCGCATTGTACTTTGCAAGCGAGAAACTTCCGAACACGACTCGGATAGGCGATTTTCATAATTTTGCAACTGTCGAATTAGTTTTTGGTTCTCGTCGCGTAAAATCAAATTCCGATCCAATTCTTCTAAAAAATGAAAATAAAACAACGTAAAAATGCAAGAAACGCAACGTTTTCTTTCCATGAAAGAAAAAAATTAATCATTTCACCTTTATATTTTATTAATTCGCTTTCAGCCAAACGTTGCGCTTGGATCGCTCGAGCCAATTGATTTTGCAAAGTATCGTCGTCCTCTTGGTCGGACATAAGAACGTCGTCGTCTTAAGTATAGAAAACTATTTAGTTATTAATAATGAAAATGAAGCAACGTTCTTACGTAAATAATCGCCGTTGACGCGAAACGCGTCCGAGCAATGACCATTAGGAAGTCCGATCAACTTCTTCGGACTATTCGATGAATGACCATTGGACAAATCGAATCCTTTATGAAGTATACCTTTTAGTCGATTTTCCAACTGAGCAGTCGCTTCTGAAATAGACACGGTAAAAATAAAAAAAAGACGCTTTGAGCAAAAATTTGCCTTTTAATTTGGCAACAAATTCTTCGTTTCTGTGTTTTTGATAAACCGCGTCTTCGAAATGAACTACAAAACGAAAAACCGTCCAGCTTCTTTTTTGGGATTAGAATCAACATAAAAATCTCGTTTTTACGCATCATATCCGAAGTCGCTTGTTCGACGACAATATGTAAACGATCGTCGGACGTCCTTATAAACTCTAGAAAAAAATCGTTAAGCAAAAACAATTTCACGAAAATAATCCCATTACCTTCCATGCTTGACACGCGATAATTACTCGTCGCCAATTCTTGTTTCGCCTTACTTAATTCGGCTAACAAAATCAAACGATCTGAGATGAAACAGAGAAACGAAATATTGAAACGAATTCTTACAATTCAGTTCTGATATCTTCTGTTTGTTTTTGTCTAATTCCAATATCGAATCGTGTAACTTTTGTTTATACAATTGTACATCGACCTGAGCGGCGTTCAACGCGTCGGAAAGTTCGGCAACGGCGCCGTTAACGATTTCGCCGGTTTTATTGGCGGGCGGCGTTGTATAATCGTTTGTACGAACTTCGTTAAATTGTCGATTTTCATTGTTTTCATTATCTCGCCATTCGGGGGGATTCGTTTGCAATAAATACGAACGAACTGAAACGAAAGAAGTAAAGGAAAATTTTTGATTTCATCAAATCATACAAAAGAAAGGAACTTTTCATCGCGGCTAACTGTTCTTTCGCGAAGTCTTGGTCCCCTTGGAGAGTTTCGATCTAAAAAAAAGACACCAAAACCACTGCAACCGTTTCGACGTATAACAAATAATCTTGGGTTCACTTTTGCAGTTAAAATAGATTCTTGACGCGTCATTTCGGCGAGTTTTGTTTCGTGATCGAGTCTTTCAGATGAAACCCTTTGTTCGATTTCTCGATATTTATTTTCGGCGTCCTTTTAAGAAAGAATTTACACTGAAATTAGTGTCGACAAAGTAAAAGTAAATTTGCAAGCATTTTCATACTTCTAATTGAAGCGATAAATTTTGAACCCGTTGCATAACTTCCGTGTGCTGATGGGCCAAAACGTGAAGCTCCTTATGAGCCGAATCGCATGATTCTCGCAAATGAGCACATTCTTCTTCGGTCGTCTCCAAAGATCGTTCCACATCGGCTAAACGTTGAATGGCTTCCATTTTTTCCTGAAGTGCTCGTCGCAAAGCCTCCTACCAACGTAAAAAGTGTTTAATCTTAAGACCTTTTCATTTTCATAATAAAATTGCAATTACTTTTCCCGCCAATTCGTATCTTTCCTTTTCTTCTTGCATTTGATGAATTTGCTCTCGTAACTTATCTTCGGTAGCATTCTGAAAACGAATTAAAGTTAGATAATCAGAAAGCAACTTTGGTTCGAATCACCTTCGAATATGCCAATAACTGTCCTTCGAGCATTTCGATTCGAGATAAAAGTCGATCCTCATCGATCAACGCTTGCCAACTATTTTCCGAAGCTTCTTGCGTACTACACAGCAACGATTGTAAAGAGGATAATTTCGATTCGATCAATTGTTCACGATACACAGCCTCCTGCAAATAAATCCTTTTCATTTCGATTGCAACTGTCGCAAAAATGAAACGAAACGAAAATGTTTACTTTGATATATTGCTGTAATTGATACAGTTCCTGGCTATTTAAACTTGTGCAAGCCGGAAGTTGGGAAATCAACGAACAAGATATCGGCGAAGAGGGCGGAATATGCACCATTTCAAAACTAAAAGGTGTCGAAAATGATTTCATTAAAAAAACATGGCGTTATTTAAAAAATAATTATTTAAAACTAACAAATCATACTCGCTTCGCGGAGACGCTTCTTGACCGTCGGGGTAATAAAGACGAACCATCGCAACGATACATCCGTGAGTTACTGAAAAAAAAACTGCAAATTTTCATGTTTATATACAAGTTTAGATTGCCAATTTACCTTTCTTCGTATTTTCAACTATATCGACGCCGAACTGAATAATATCGCCGGAGAAAACTTCTTTCGGCGAACTTTCTTCGGAACCTTTCGAAAGTCGTTGATTATTGACGAACGTTCCATTACTACTTTTGGTATCTTTTAAATAAAACTAAAAAAGACGAAGAATGAACTCGATGCAAAAACGAAATTTGGCGAAAAAAAAGAAGAAAATGCTCAACTAACCTTTCCGTCTTCGTACCAAATGACGGCGTGATTTCTCGACAGGACTTTGCAGTCGAATATGGCGTTATCTAAAGCTGGTCGTAATTTAGCAACGGCTCTGCCGATTTTCACGGCTTCGTCGCCGGTAAACGGCACTCGACGATCGTCGAATGGGTGACTTTGTTGGCACGGCGTAAATACGGCGAAAGCGCATATACTTCCAGTCATTTTTTCAGTTCACATTAATAAAAAATAAGTTCGTTCCGGGGTCCAAAAATAAATTGCAGAAATAGGATACTCGAAACCAAAACGAATTTCGTGTGAATAACAACGTATCAGATAAATTCGACGGAATCGGACGAATAATAAAGTAAAAATTGATTGTTCGATAAATACGTAAAAAATGAGCTAAATATATGTTACGAAGTGTGATTACACCAATAAACAAATTCAACTAAGTAAAGAAATAGTTTAATTGGCTAAATATATTTTAAAATAAAACATAAGACAAAACGTTTTCGACATAAATACTTACAATAATCGAATAAATCTTTCAACGTTAAATCTTTTTACAGCTGGTAGCGTTGTGAGTTTCGACGCAAAACAGACGATAATTCACTTTTACTCGCATTCCGCAAGCGAAGATCGCGACCTTTCTGAAATACGTACGTACCGGTCGATGAATTTTATTCGCTAATTTGTGCGCTGAGTGGGAAAACATCGGGATCCGTTTGTGAAACGTAAAGTCAGAAAAGTGTACGTTAACGGAACTAAAATATCATTTTGTAGGTCCGAATGCGAACTACGAATAAAGAGGCAGAAATAAACAAAAATAAAGCAAACACAATATCATATAAAATCGTATAAAATGGGCATTTCACGTTCCAATGTTGAAAACTAGTGGTCATATAAACAAATTTGTTATTATCTTAAATTTCAGTTAAATAAATAAATAAACATTAAAAAGTAATAAATAAGAACACAAATAAGCACTATTTCGCAGTTGTTTTGTTTTAAAACTTCGAATTCAGACTCTTTTATGGGCCTCCCTCTACCGCAAACCAGTTCACTCCTAACATTTTGCAGCGTGCAGTTGTGTCGACATTTTATCTTCTAAATTGTAAATAATTAAATACCATTATAATAAATCACAAATGCAAATTGAACGACCAGAAGCAGTTCGATCGTGGAAATTAAGCCTCTTTTTTCATTTCGACTTAAGACGCAAATTCGCTGAAGAACGATTAGTAAACGGGGGCGATTTTCTTATACGACAATCGAGCGAAAAGGAATAGCGGTCACTGTTTTACGGAAAGGTCATTATCGACATTGTACTCCTTTGCAACGACAAGAAGGCCATATTATGTATTACAAGTAAAGCTTTGAAAGATTTCCCTGTTTCTGTTCTTGAATAAGTCTGATAAGAATAACAACTGTTAAACGATCTCTTATAAGAAGCTACCGATGTAGTGGCTTCTTCTTGTTTCAGTTTCGGTTTATTTGAATTTGACAATGTCGACGATTTAATATCATATCATTACAAAAACCACATTCCTTTCGGAGACGAAATGCAAACGAAACTTTTAAAATCTATTCATTACCAAAAACGAATTTTTTTAAGTCTTTGATGCCATTTTGGAATTATGCTAGCAAATTACTATCACTTGATTTCTGGGCTAATTCTAGCTCAATAACTTTAATTTGATTATTCTCATGACCTGCTGCACGAAATACGAAGAATCGGACGTAGAAATCATTGAAAAAATTGGCAGTGGTAATTTCGGCGATGTATTTAAAGTAAAAATTAAATCTGAAAACATATTTGCTGCTATGAAAACAGTTAAAGACAATGTAAATCAAGCTGCTAGAGACATAGATATGATGAAGAGCATGAGGCATGAAAACGTCGTTCAATATATCGGCATCGTAAAGGGTTCGAGACAACTGAAAATACTATTAGAACTTATCAATCGAGGTTCGTTGGAGAAACTTTTATGAATAGCTAAAATAACTGAAAGTGGTAAGATTAAAACGTGCGTGCAAGTGGCTAACGGTTTGCAATATCTTCACAGACATAATATTTTACCTCGAGATTTGGCGGCGAGAAATATTTTAATACGAATAAATAAAAATGGAGCATTAACGGCAAAAATTAGCGATTTCGGTTTGAGTCGTTACGACGAAGGTGGAAAAGGTTATGAATTAAGAAACACGCAAAAGTTGCCGTTAAAGTAGATGTCGCCGGAATATTTCGAAAAACGAACATGGACAGTTCCCAGCGACGTGTGAGATTTCGGCATTCTAATGTGGGAGATTTTTTCGAACGGTGGCGATCCATATCCGGAAAGTGAAATTCCTAACACAGCATCGGCGATTTCCAAACATACCATGGCAGGTTAGCATCCCGAACGACCGGAAGCAATTAGCAACGATATTTGGACTGTTATGATGAATTGTTGGACTAAAGATCCGAAACATAGATCTATGATGGGCAAAATTTTGAAAATGTTTGAACAAATTTACGAACATTCTTCTTTTCGTGCGAAATGAACTGCTTTTCTGTAGGGTTTGCTCATGATTACAGCACATATTATTAAATTTCCAATAGTGTTCACTTGCAGGTTTTGCTTGTACCGTGTTTCGATCTTTCGTTTATTTGTTGTTTGTACATACTTTGATGTTACTTATTTTTTTCTCTTTTCCAATACTATTCAAGGATGTATGAGTAACGACTAAAAAAACAAACAGCCAAGCTCAAGAATTTGATATAAACTTCTGACGTCAAAGTTTAAAACAGATGAATTCCTTTTACAATAAGATTAACAAACCGAAAGTTTTAATTGTCTGAAAATGAAGTTCTGCCATAAACTGAACTTGATTCTTCTTTACCAATTTTAACACTCAAGATTGTTAATTCTAACACGCAAGATTATTATTATGTTTTAGTTTTACTCAAGATTGTTATAGTCTTGCTTCTAGAATTGATTGAAAATATTCAAAGTTATGCAGTTGTTTGATAAGTAGAGTAAATAATTATTTCACTATAAATAAATTCATATAATTCAATGAACACAGTCAATCGTCAGCAATCATTGGATACATGCATTAACAGTTATATAACTATTTATAGTAGTAATTTATGAAGAACAGAGAAATTGTAAATTTCTGATCTTCAGAAACCTTCTTAATTGAAGTGGTCTAACGGATTAAATTGTTCCGTCAATAAAACCAATGATTGTGTTTTACAGTTTTGTATACCTTCTTAAAATATTACACCTGTTCGCATGATTTACTTTTTTTTCCATTTGATAAGAGTGTGTGACAAGAGTGAGTTACGTTTGCCCAATATTTTTGTATTATCAAATTTCAAAAATCATTTTAAAAATCACTTTATTATCCAATTTACAGTTAAAAGTGCTGAATTCAATGGTGTACATTTACCTACATAAGTCTTACAAATAAAAACAAATAATTTTTGACGTTTTTGAGACGATAACGAGTATAAACAAAAAGCAAATGAAAACTTTTCATTATAATAACAATAGTTTATAATTTGTGCTAATCAACGATAATTATTAACCTTTTGAAATATTTCTTGCACTTTTTTCTCGGTTCTACTCAATCGCTTTTCCAACATTCCAACAGTTTCGGTCAACAAACTGAGTTGTTGAACAATATCTTCTAACGTCTGCGTTAATTTCGATGGTAAAATTTGATTCGATTCATTCGAAGTATGCGGGTTGACTAAAGGTGACGTTTTGTTTCGAGTCAACGAAATCGGACGATTTCGAGGGTATCTCGACTCATCGACGGCGTTGTTAGCGTATTCGACGCTTCTTGATCGATGGCGATTCGTCGGGCTTGTTTGAGGTCGAGTCTACAGGTAAATAAATTATATCTATATTACTAAAAAAAAGAGATCAAATTCACTCGCCAGAAGACGTTTTAAGTTTTAATCGACGCATACCAGGACGAAATCGTCATTCAAAGGATTCTTTTGATCTACTGGACTGAGAACAGTTGGTGGGAAATCGGCACTCGTTGACATCGAATGTTCAAAGTTTGTCCGCCACAGAAAGATCTAAAAGAAGCAAACTTTTTTTATTATAACACAAAAGAACAGTTTTCTTACCTTACCGCCTCCATCGGCGGAACATAGATGGTCGCCTTGCTTCGAAAATTGGACGCAATTAACGTTTCCCTATCGGAGCAAAGCGAAGTGAAAACGTGAAACAAGTTGTAAAAGATAAAAGACCCATACTTCATGACCGTGCAAAGTATAGATCAATCGGCCATCAAGTAAGTCATAAATTTTCACTGTACTGTCGGCGAATGAACTTGCCAAATATTGACCGACATGATGAAAATTAATGGAATTCACTTTACCGGAGTGAGCTTTAAGAGAAAAATGAGGTTAAAAAAATATAGTTTAAAAATACCTTCATTGAAACAATTTTTGTTTCACCTTCGTGAACTTGCAACGTGCGTTTCATACGTAAATCCCAAACGCGAATCGTTTCGTCGGAGCTGCCGGAAGCCAAACAGAACCCGTTCGGATGAAAATCAACAGCATTAACTGTCGCCGAATGACCGTAACACGTTCTTACGCAAGTCCGACTGGTCAAATCCCAAAACTTCACAGTATTGTCATCGCTGCATGAAGCCATCATTTTTCCATCAGGTGAAAATCTAAATTGACGGATATTTTATTATAGCAGGGTTCCAAAAAAGGTTTCGTTTATACAGTTATCGATACTGTTCTCAAGAAATTGATCTAGTTTTAATTTCGTAATCAGTCGGCTTCCAAACTTAATACTAATACTCAATGCTTGTTTCATGTTTCAGGACCCATCAACAATATACCCATCAACCATACACCGCCAACTAGAGGACCACCAACTATAGACGCAAATCTATTAAAAGACGAGTCAACTAGTGAGTTGTCGTACTTTGCACAACGAACCCAATTACTATGTCCATTTAACGACAAATCGAACTTGCTGCTTAAAGATTTGACATTCCAAATCTAAACATAATCCCAATTAAAGTTTCAACAATACGTAACGACACGAAAAAAAGTTTCACTTTTATGCTTTTATCGTCGCTGCACGTCGACAATTTTAGACCGTCGTACGAGAAGTCAATGCATCGAACGGTCATTAAATGAGCTCGAAACGAGAATAGCTCCGACTTACGTTCCGGCGTTCTCAAACGAACCGTAGAACCGGACGACGATGCTAATAGTTTACCATTAGATGAAAAGCAAACTGAATTTATTGCTCCCTATACATAAAAGTATGTTGAATTAAATATGCAAAGGATTTTATAGGGTTGAAACATTCTAACGTTAAAAATGTACATTGTTGTCTTTAAAAATGTATGAATTAACTTGCGGTTTCAAATTCCACACTTTTAGGACACCATCTTTGCTTCCAGAGGCTTAAAAACAAAATTTAAACTGTCTTTCACATTTGTTTTCACTTTAGGATTTCTTTGAAAAAAGAACCTAATTGTCGCTCGTTATGGCTAAAACTAACGGATAATATTGAAGCGGCGTGAGCTTGAAAATGTTTCTCCAAAATTGGATCTTCCTGCACAAACGAAAAACGTAAATAAATACGGAACACAAAATATACTCGTTACCATTGGTAACTGAACCACACAAAAACTTGTTAAAACTTGTCACAAAATTTGTAAATATACCCATTTTGCTGCTAGCGATGGTAAAGGAGGTGCCATGTAATTTATTAAAATCGTTTGCGAAAGCTGTACAAAGTTAATGTAAAATCGAGAAAAAAGCAGAAATTTTCTCCGAAATATTTGAAATCGGGCAGTTTTTGAAATCAGCACTGTTTCCCGCAGTAATATAACCCGCAGGTTTTAATAGTTGCATTACAATATTTAAATAAAGCCAAAAATTTTTGTCTTACCATCCCATATTGGAACATTGTGTAGTTTTACAGGTCATGACCT
Source organism: Prionchulus punctatus (assembly GCA_034698125.1). NCBI lineage: Eukaryota > Metazoa > Nematoda > Enoplea > Mononchida > Mononchidae > Prionchulus > Prionchulus punctatus. Next base: position 12,148 of record JAQGBA010000264.1, on the reverse strand, counting down.
TGACGTCAAGAAAGGAGTAAAATTTGATTCAAAACCAACTCTCATAAGCTTCCATAACTCGAGAACAGAACTGTTTAAAAGCAATTAAATACTCGCAAAAGGCCGTAAAGCTCAAAAAACTTGTCTTGGTTTGACTTTTAGCCGTATTTAATGAAGCAGAAAGTTTTTCGATTTCGTATATAACATGAAAAAAAGTTTAAAGGCGAAAAATTCAAGTCAATTCGTGAAGTATTTCTTAGTTGCTTTTTTAATTTTAACAATGTTGCTGGAATATTCGATGCACCAACAAAAATAAAATCGATCGATATTTATGAATTATATTGTGGCTGCTATATACAGAGACACTTCTTCACATTGAGAAATATTGGACGTCCCTCTAATTCATTTTTCTGTGTTTTTTTGAGGCAGTACATCCAGGTTTTGAGTCTATGACCAAGTACGACGCAATCCCTTCAAAGAAATTGCTGTTTGCTGCGCTACTTTGTGTTTGTAATAGTTTTCATTTAACAAAGTTGCACGTACATACTCCGACTTTTATTCTTGTTAAAATTGCATTATTGCAATTCAAATAAAATATGGGTGATAGACCCACACTGATGTCGCGTGTAGGTTAGCAAACAACCACTCTTTCTCTTTCGTTAGTTTTGGTTGACAAAAATTGTTCGGTCAACAAAAGTTATCGACAAAGTTCCGACGGAAAACTTATATAAAATGTCGCACAAAACGCCCAACGTAAAAAATATTTTTTCTCAAACTATTGTTCAAGTACAACAATATACACACAAGTAAAGAACGACGATGCCAAACTAGTAAATTTAACATTTCAGTTCGAGGTAATAATGTTCAGCAGTAAGCTGGCGCAGATGCACTTTCTCCCAACTTTTGCGCGTCTGCGTCTCCCTATAGCCTAGAAGCGAGCCTGCTGGCAGTTGAAAGAAAGAAAAACTAGAAACGGGTTATTTACATTTTCGTTTGTGCAAAAAGTAAACATAACGGTAAACAACTAACAAAACTCGTCTGCCTTTCTTCGAAAAATTTCGAAAATTATTATTTCATCCCCTATGCCCGGCTGTCGAAAGCTGTTTCAGACCCCACCGCACGCATTTTGTGCTTTCGAAATAAATTTTTGTTGCACAAATTACTTGCGTACTGTTTTCATTCAACGAAACGTTATTTATAAACTTATTGGTGAAACAAAACGTGTTTGAAAATTGAAGGACGAAATTCCTCATTTAGCTAACGATGTATTCAGTAAGTAACCATTCGGTTGACATTTTATGTGCTTACTGTAATACAATAGGTCGTAAAATACAATAGAGTAAACTAAAAATCAGTTTTGCTTCATTTACGGCGAACGACAATTGCACCGTATAATTTCACTTCGGTGCTGCATTTTTAGCAAAGAACATTTTCAACTTTATTGTACAACCCCTTTTTCTCTTGTTGTTTTCCGTTTCGATCGTTTAGACTCTTCGAAGGGTAAAATTTTTCATACATTAGAGCTTTGTTTGTGCAACGTATTGATTCCATTTTGTTTCTGTTTACCGGAATGCAAATTTTAGTCATCGGTACTCGAACTGAATTCACATCGTCGTCGTCGTCGCTCTTCGTTATTGATCTACATTTCCCTGCCAATTTGATGTTAGACTAGCTAGCATTATCCCGTTTGATATTCATGAGGTTTTTAAAGTTATGCTTACAAAAAATAAACCCTGAAAATTTGAAGAAAAAAGTTTTCAGGACCTATTACAGTAATGTTTGAAGTTCTAAAGAAATTACGCTCAACCTAAACATAAAAACTTCTAATACATTGGTGATGACAAAAAGTGTTCATTTTTCGTAGTTACCGGGTCGAAGTGGGATTCAATCGGTACTTACGTTTTTGTTCTCGGTTTTGTTTGGGTGATGTATAAAAAAACAAAATATTTTCAAAACGAAGTTGCTGACTTTTATTTATAGACTGTATTATTCGTATGCATATTGTATATTTTAGTAGTACGTGTACTGTATTATCGTCGTCTTGATCTTGCAATTCACGCTAACCGTGTTTTTCATGATAGACATGATTTCCTTTCCTGTAAACTGCGCAGTTTCAAAATGTTTACGCGGAAAACAGAGTAATTTTCTTCACAAACAGTGTTTATCCAAATTTCGCTAGTATAACTAACCATCGAGCATATCAATAAATCCTTATCTGCCAGCCCTGTAGGGTGAGTAGCACAACTTTAAACTGTAGAATTACCAGCCCTGTTTTCAGCGCGCATACGATTCGACAAACGTACTACATAGATTTGAAATACAGTTAAAATCCCAGCTTAGGAAAGCTGTAACGATTGCGAAGATGAGTCGCGTTTAGCTTGCTTCAGGGAATGTTGTAATTAAAATTGCGCTGGCCATTTTCTTGCTATCGATTCCTTGCCACTTTTGCCAAATAAAGCTGCGCGAGTAAACAAAATGCACAATTTTCATTTCGTTTGCTTCGTACACCTATTGATCTTCTTCGACAAATGGGCAAAAGTTCCACAAAACCAACGCCTATGCTTACATATAACGCATGTGTGTGCGTGTACAAATATATAAAGCCAGCTAGCTGCTAAACATACATATATAGTTAGCACTAGTGGCGAAGTTGTTTTCTTTATTGCTTACATCGGAACATTATGCATTACTTTCCTATTCTCCCACTTCGACGCGTCGAGCTATAGCTGCCATCTTTTAGAGCAGAATTGCTGTCGCCGGACTGACGTTTCCATTGTGTACCCGCTGTGTTTCGTTGGCAAGATAATCTTTCGTAGATAATTCGTTTTTTTGACAGTTCTGTTAAGATGAACGAGGTAATTCCTTTATTTCCATCAAAGCATGCATTATCACGCAAATCTCTTATGGTTTCCTAAAAAAACACCTGTTACTAATATTGCGAGATTTACAAATTTACAGATAGTTTATTAAAATTAAATGAATCACTGTTTAAGTGATGTTTTTGCCAAAATATCCTATGATTGCAAATTATGTACAGCTAAAGTGTGTATAATATATCGGTATATGTGCATAATTACTTTGAAATTCCTGTCACATGCTTGTTTTGTACATCGAAAGATTTTGTTTGTCAATATATGTTCGCAAAGTGAGGCAACGGCGGGTCTAATCAGTCATTAATTCAGTTATATGAGTTAAATGCAAGCGTCGTGATTTTCTCCATAAACAGAAATTTTCGAACACGCGGATTTTCAGCATAAGAAACAAATTTCAATTTATCTTCGTCGTCTCCCCTTATTGCTTTAGCGCCATATTTTCCATAAGACGTTTTATTATTTCGTTTGATAAACAACAAAATGAAGACGACTGTCCAATAAAAAAAAAACAACGCCAACCAATTGCAGCGGCGTTACGGAGGAGTGGTTGGTGTCGTCAAACGACAATGGGACCAATAATAACTATGGACGACAGAATGACATTGAAAAAGTTTTGCATTTTCTGCTGGCAAAATCGCTTTTAGCTAATGTTTACAATAACAATATCCCCTACATAAATAAATAAGAAAACTTTCATCGTGACTGGGGCTGTGCGTTCACTTTGTTTATGTTGTTGCGTAATCATTACGGACGACGGAACAATTTTTATAAGAACCTTTTCGCGTTCTCTTTTACGACGCGCGTTACGTTTTTGTGTGCTTTATGTTTACAGCCTCGGCCGCAATATTCTCTCCACCTCCGCTCGTTTTGACGGGACGAGATAGCGATTTGACGTGGAGCAGGCAACATAGCTCAATGAGGCAACAAAACGCGCCGCCGCAACATATTACGTTTTGCCTCGCCGTCGTTCGAGCGATCTGTTCAGGTTATGTATTCCTTTCCCCCCTTTCGCCATCTTTTTAGCTTTAGTTTTCGTTTTTCGTTTTCGCTCCTGTTTACTCTTTCTCGTTCGCATTGACGCTTCTGGCGATTAGAAACTCTGAGAATCGTTCCTCGCCCTCATCGGTCGTCGTCGTCGCCGTCGACGTCAACGAAAAGCGAATGAAAAAAATGTACTCTCGCTTCACTGTTTGTTCTCGCGCTAACGTTGTGTTTCAATATTTGTATAATATTGATCGAATCGCGGTGTATCGTAAATTATTTTAAGGTGGACAGTTTCATTCGATCGAATCGCGCAATTATGTGTCGTATCACTATTAATTTAAACGCCCGATGCGTTTCGTCGCCTCGGTTTTGGTAGCCCCTGGTAGGGACTATATGCAACAACATGTGATAAACCAAAACTAAATCCGCAAAATTGCTTTACGAGTTGTGTTAAGACTTGGGTCCTTTAATTTCATATCGTTTGTTTACTAACGACGACGCCTCCGAACGTTCAATTCAACGAATGAAACATTCAGTGTTCTTATCAAACAAAAAGATTGTTGACTCGAAATACGTAGTGTCGTTTTAGAAAAAACTTTTTCTCCCTGCGTAACCGATTTGAGCTCTTTCCGTCGAAAGAACAAGGCGTATTCGTCTGGACGACGACGTATAGTTGTTGATTTTCTTTCTCGAAACCCTACGGTTTTGGTTCTGCATCAACATTTGTTTGACTACTTCTCTTTTCTACGTCGTCGTTCGTCGTGTCGTCGTCGTCGTCGTTCAGCGTTGGCGTTGGCAACGTTGTTGATCGTCGTTCGCTGTCGTTTGTATACTTTGTATGTGTCGTTCGGCGTCGGTCGTTGGTCGCGTGGGTTCAGTTTTTGCGAAGTTTTATAGTTGCGTTGTTCTTAATTTGTCGCCGGTTTATTTGAATTACCACTCTTCTTTATACGGTTGTTTTTTTCAGTCGTACGTAATAAACAAACAAAATTAATTGTTTATTAAAATTAAATTAAAAACGGAAGTTACTATTAGCTTCGTAATTCATAAAACCACCGTTCATGCAGTTCTTGCGCAACCCGATGCTGGAAGAGGGGAGCAAAATTCAGCTGCTTTATCAGGTAAGAAGAGACTTATTTCTGAACCACAACAAATCTTTTTTTGTTCGAAAAAAAAATTTCTAACGTACGCTTGCGCGGAACACTGTTTTTTAAATGACATTTCATGTAACTAGTTCTTTTACGCCGTCGATCCGAGGTTCTAAAGAATAGAAATTTGAGGCGAAAAATTCAATACGTGCATACGTATGTACATTCGAGAGAATATTTATTTACACAGTTTTCGCAAAAAAATATTTTCGATTTACATCCTTGCCTCATTACTACGACCCGAAGCACAGTCATTGTGCAACATTTTTATTGTTAAAAGTCTCCCATGCTCATGAACATTTGTTATAGAAATTTGAGTTCTCATCAAGAAAATATATAAAAATAACTGTCTTGTTGTCGGCGTCGTGATGGAAAATAGTCTGTTACAAATTTGTTCAAAACGAAAACACGAAAAAAGGTTCATACCTTCTTTACGGGTACTATTTGTTGTTCGTTAACGTCACAAATAACTTGAGAAGATTTTGAAGAAAATGCTTATTTCAACCACGATATTAATTTATGTTACTGTACTCTAGACGATTTTTAATTGTTTACTTTGCAGTGTGTTGAAAATATACGAACGTGAAATATTGCTAACATTAACATTTTTTCAACTTAGGCGGCTCAAGCGTTAAGCGGTGCATCGTCGTCGCCATCGACGACTTCCGCCGCCGACGGTGGCGGCGGAGTTAATCATCAGCATCAAACACAACCATCATCATCGTCATCGTCGTCCTCAACGGCGTCACAACAGCAAACTACAATTCCGACGTCTTCTCTTAATTTGTTACTAAACAACGTTAACGGCACCAATAATGGAAACAGCAGCAACGTTGGAAATATGCTGGCTGCGGCGTTGCAACAAAGTCAACAATTGCAACAGTTGCAAATACCGCAACAAAATTTAATTGTACAATGTCAACAAGTGCGTAATTCGTAATAAACTAACTCAAATTAGCCGAAGTTATTTCACTTTGTTTTAACAGGGTAGAGAACTTTTAGCTCCCTGCCCCCATCCTGTTCGTTTAATGAAAACGTTTTCAATTTATACATTACATGAATTGATTCATAACCTTTTTTAATTCAAGTTGAGCGATTTAATGCGCAATCAATTGTCATCATTGCAAGAACGTTGGCATTTAAATTTACTTCATCAATCGCAAATAATTCAACAGCTGGCGCAATGCAAAGACAAAAAAGTCAGCGGACAGGTAAATATGTGAAGAATTTCTTTATTACTTCTCTTTAAATTCACCTTTCTATTTTACTTTTGTCTTGTTAAAGTGTTAACAAAACAAAGTCGAAACGAAAGAAGTTTTGTTTATAACTATATATTGAAAATTTTCTGTTTTTTAGCTGCAACTTCAGTATCAGCAATTGACATTGGAACAACAACAATTAGTTCAACAAATACAAATGCAGTCCAGACACTACCTCTTACAACAGGGATTAACGAGTTCAGGTAAAAAGATAAAGCAAAAAGTCATTGAACAACGTAACCTGTAGTTTTCTAACCGATTTTTCCTCAGAGTTGTCACTTTTTGATGCCGTTTAGTTCTCTATTTTAACTGCTGTCATGCGCTTGTCGAAAGTATTTGAAGGTTATTTTTGTAAGTGAGTAAACTTTCTTGTGAGCTGAAGGAGCTTCAGCGATAAGAATATGGGTTACATTTACATTTTATCAATTAAGGTTTAACGAAAAAAAGTGATGAACGTTCTTTTGCAACTCTTTTTGTTGACATCAGCTGTGCATCTCTCAGTTGATCTGTTGGGGGCCTAGAAGTTAAAATGCAGAACTTTCAAGCCAACTTTCTGTTTCAATACGTAGTTTGTTATAATATATTCGAAACTTATGCTTCCTCGTATACGTATAATAATAATAACAAAACAGTTGCGCGTTTTAAAATTTTGTTGCAGTCGTCGACGGCTCGACGTTGTTTTCATCCAGTTTGCATTTTGGCACGTAACGCATAGTTACAAACCTTGTTTGTAGTTAAAAATTTTCGTCGCAACAACAAATAAAAATTTCTAGTTGAAAAACAATTTCATGTTTGTGTTTCAATCCCCTAAAACGCGTACGTCGCCATCATTGTGCAGTTTGTTCTATAGTTTTGAACCGAATCAAGTTCAGGCGATATTTCATATTTAGTTTGCCTTGTGGCAAACCTCATCGTAAACAAGTCGGAAATATTCCGGAATGTCGTCGATCTCGTTCGATTGTCTTCTTCTTCTTCTTCTCTTTCTTAACCCTTCTCTCTCCTCGCATTCGATGGATGCACTCAAAGTTTGTTTTGTTTTTAAAGAAAAATCTTTATTTTCTTTCGTTCAGTATGTGTACTCGTTTCTCCTCTCTTTCGCTCATTCTCTCTCTTGCCTCGACGGCGTTTTCCTCTCGGTTTAAATTTAGCAACCGATCGAACAAAATTTATTAACAAAACCGCCCGCTCCGACGACTTGCCCGCTTTTTACTGATGTTGTGTGCGTGCGATTGGCAACAAGCCGGAGTTGTCTCGCTTGTCGTCGTCGTCGTCGTCGTCGGTTGTCGATTAATAGGCATAAATAGTGCAAAGGTTCGTTGCAAAAGAGAGAATAATTTTTGTTTAACTGCTCAACTCGCACTACGCGTTTTTTGTTCGGTAAACACCCGACTACGTCGACGTCGACGTTCAGCGTGCGTTACTATGACAGCGTACTGTAGCAGCTCAATGATTGGTTGAAAATTTTCTTGTGGTAGCGATCACGTTTCATGGCGTTTCATTAATTTACGAATCATAACAAGGCGGTTGTAAACAGCGTTACCGCAATAATACATACAGAATGACATCAATACAGCTCAAAAACAAGGCAAAATGTCCGTTTTTTAAACTGTTTTCGTAAATTAAAAAAACATTAGAAATGCACGCGTAAAAGGACCATACTGTGAAAAGTGATTAGAATTGTAATACAAATAATAATGGTGTTGCGAAATTATCTAAATTAATATTTTTAAAAAAAAATTGTGTAACGTTGTTTTCCGTTTCGGATTTAGGTGTATCCCCGACGGATTTGCAAAGGGTGTGGCAAGATTTAATGTTAAGCACTGGTATCAGTCCGGGGTCTGATAAGCCTGGATCTGGTGGTAATATGCGAAACGGATTGATGGGCAACACCGCAACGAGCTTATTGGATGCAGTTACTAGCCAGCAGCGTTTATTTGGTCAAACGCCGTTAGCCGAATTGACATTGTCCCATTTAACGGCGGCGATAAATTGTCAACCCAATCACCCGTTGTATCAGCACGGAGTTTGTGTATGGCCGTCGTGCGAAACTCCTTGCGATTCGTACGTTTCGTTCATTCACCATTTGAACGCCGTTCATAAATTGGACGATCGTTCCACTGCGCAGTGTCGAGTAGAGATGCAGGTGTGATAAAGGTTTCATAAAATGATTCCAAAATCTGTTCGTATTATATTTACTCATATCGACTGACTGATTGGCATTCTAGGTTGTGGAACAGCTAGAAGCGCAGCTAAACAAGGAACGCTTACGCTTACAATCGATGATGCAACATTTACAGATGAAAGCTTCGCCTGATACAACTACACCTGGCAACGGATGCCTTAATCCCGACTGGGTATATTGTTTGAGCAAATTTCGAGGCCGTTTTAACATTTTTTTACGAGGTAATTTTGTATTACAGAAAGATTCGCCGTTGATTAGCCCGAAATCAACTGTCTCGCCGGTGGGCGATGGCCACGGCGGAAGTTACTCGCCCGTCATGAACCAAGGAGTCATCCACCATTCGTTGCTTAATCAAGCACGATCAACATCGCCAGTGTCGATAAACTTGATTAACAATTCGACCTTGATGGGTGGCAGCAACGGTAACACCGGGCAAAATATTAGTATCATAAATAATTCTGCGACTGTTATGTCGTCGCCGACCCAATCTCAGCGTTCAACATCTCCCGGCGGATTCACAAATTCCGCACCGTGTGCAGCGCAACCGATTCGAAGACGAGTTTCCGATAAAAGTTTATTGCCGATCGCCGCCGAAATAGCGCGAAATCGGGAATTTTATCGAACGCACGACGTTCGTCCTCTTTACACTTATGCATCTCTTATTCGCCAAGTGAGCCAATTTCAAGATTACTTTGTAACTGCTTTTTGCAATAACTTCAAATTTTTTCAGGCAATTATGGAATCAAAAGACAAACAATTAACGTTGAACGAAATTTATAACTGGTTTCAAGATACATTCGCTTATTTCAGACGAAACGCTGCGACTTGGAAGGTAAAATTTTTTTGAACGAAGTGTATTTTCTATAATGAAAGCGGTTTTTGCTTTTAGAATGCTGTTCGACACAATTTAAGCTTACATAAATGTTTCACGAGAGTAGAAAACGTAAAAGGTGCCGTTTGGACTGTGGACGAAGCCGAATTCTATAAACGTCGTCCGCAACGTTTGTCGAACGCTAGCCTTTATAGCAGCAGCACATCTGTCGATGGACAGCGATCAGATTCTCCCTTCGGATCGACCAGCATGGGAGGCATCTGTGGCGACGGTGCGAATTCAGTATTGGAATCAGCTTCCCGTTTGGAATCGACGGAAGAAAACGTCGATGATTCTTTCAAGTACAAGTTTAGGTGCTTTCCTAATGACGGAAAAAGAAGCATATTCTGCGAATCCATTTTAACAATCTCTCCATTTTTAGCAACGCAGAAATGGACTCGTATGACGATGAACCGATCGACGAAGATTCGAAACCGCGCATCTTCAAAAATCAGTACGTCGATTCGTCGGAGGCGTCGCACCTTCTTTCTTCGAGGGATCAAAGCGACGTGAAACGAGAAATAATTGCTAAAACAACAGCGACGCTACACAAATCTGCGTCTGAGAACAATTTCCGACGTCCGAATTCGGCGGACGTTGGCCCGTGCGACGACGACGGCAGCGATTCGGATGAACCCGGAAATTTAACAATTGATATCGACAACGCCGTCGTTGAACGTAAACATGAAACTCAACCGTTGAATCTCTCGGTAACTTTGAATAATTCTTGATGGAAGAATTTGTTTTTCGTATAAACTTTCCGTCAATGAATAAAATTCGAGCGTAACAGATCGGAGACCCGTCTTATTTTGCGATTCTTGATTGTAAAAAAGTCATACTTATTTTTAGAGCTGTTCATCTCATTTTATGTTTATTTTTTACACTTTTTTTCTAACTCGTCGAAATAATTATTGCTTTATTGAATGAAGTAATTTCGTTTTATGATTCGGCCCGTTTATGGGGTGAATCAGAAAATTTTTACGGTTGGCTTTGTTTCTATTTCGGTGATCAATGTCTATTGTTCTTTCTCCGATCATGGTATATTTCTTTCGATTTTTATTGTGATTGTTTCAATATCCAATATCCGTGTGTGTTTTATTAAATTGACTTTTTATTTATTGTCGGCGAACCGATACATTCCAATTATAATATATTTTTATTCTTAAAAATGTATTAATAGAAAATTTTTATCCTTCCTTGGTGAAGAAATATTCGGTGCAAAAATTTTCTTTTGTAGATTTTCATTTTACGTTTTTTTTCAACCTTTTTGTGGCTCATATTTTTTTCCTGTAAAATTTGTGTTTGAGTGAAATTTTTATGAACCTGCAAAAACTACCTAATGTCGATTTGCCGGTATCGTATTTTTCAGTTATTAGTTTTTGTTTGCTGTTTATTGGCTCTTAAAAACCGACCGGTTTCGATGTTTTTTAGATTCCAAAAAACTTTATAATTTTTTATAATTTTTGTCATACTATTTTATAATGAACGAAAACAACATATTTTTCCAAGAATTTGATAGACTGTAGACAACTATTTTAGTGCCTAGGATTAATTTCAAATTTATTGTCTTTACAAAAAATAGTACATTTATACATTTAAAACTATATTGGAATTATTTTTTGTGCGTTTATTATGTATGAGTGATCGTTTCGGGCATTTCGTCAGTTACATCTATTAGATTTTAGTGTTACTTAATTAAAAGTTACCTTTGAAATTATTGTAGAAAAATACAGAAGTTTAAAGACATAATACAGAAATAATTGGAAGTTTCGTGTAAACATTACTATAATTGTAAATTCTTTATTCTAATGCTAAAATGTTTGAAGAAATTATTTGTAGGGTTCAGCAATTAGTGGAATAAATTGTAAAATTGTAACAGTTTTTTAGCTTAAACTTTTCCATGAGGGAAAAAAAATACACAAAAATGTACCTTTGCATAAAGATCAGCTTTATTTTAGTTTACAGTCATCGCTTTAATCTGCGATCATCATACTAATTTTTCGTTTCTGTCGAGCAGTCGGTCGCTCATTTCGTTCCGTTCGCACAATCGCGAATCAAACTTAAATTTGAATTTCAGTTTCGCACAAAACTAATTTATCAATGGATAAATCAAATAACAACGCAACGTTTCGAAATAAGAAGAAAAAATCGCGACGTCCAACGACAACAGAATCGAAGTAAAAACCTAACAAATTTACTTCTCCAATGAGTAAGTGAGAATGAAATCTTGTTTTGAATTTAGGAAGGTAATGTCAAGAAGTCTAATTGAGTATCATTCTCAAGGAAGTGAAGTTGACGAAGTTCACACATTCAACGATCTGCCATCATTAATTGTGGTCCGAGAAACTATTTCACCGATCGTAAAAATGAATTTCAACGAAAGTGCGGCGAGCTCAACGAAATCGTCCGAAACAGAAAAAACCACATCCGACCAAAAATTACCTCGATATTTGAACGTAAAATCGAACGTTTCTACGCGATACGAACAAATAAAGCCATTGAATATTAGTAGAAGTGAAAGCCAAAAATCGTTCGTTTCAAAGCAGTCAAACCGCGGTTCATCGAGAAATATTCCAACTTCGTACCGATTAAAATTGCCGTTACCGCGTTGTTGTTGCCGTTGCTGCTGCTGTTGCTGTCGCTTTCAATGTTTTTGCTGCCGTTGCATTTCGTCCCGTTTTGAATTAGAAGATGTCGATCTATCAAACTTTGATAAATTTTCACCTCATCAAAATAAAGTAACATGCATTTAATTTGATTTTAATTTATTGTTGTCGACGAATTTTTTGATCAGCGTCAGAGTATTCGAAGCAAGGAACGAACGAAAACGAACGAAAATAAAGAAGAAAATG